>WYDI02022394.1:30000-54851 GCA_009867235.2 Psittacus erithacus
ACATGTAAAACAAAAAAAATATTTTTAGGTATTTTCACAAACAAAAACAAAAACTGGCTTTTAAATAAATTTGCTTCCATAATGGTTGAATATGACAGAAGATTAAAAAACAAAAAACAAAAAAAAAAAAAGAAAGAAAAAAGAAATCTAGACTGCAGGGAAGTGGAATGTGAAAATAAGGCTTAAGGCATCAGTTCCATATTTTTCAAAGCCAAATATGTAATGTTGAGAAGAGAAGAAATAATAATTAAAAGAATTCAACTCTTGTAATTTAATATCATTATTGAAACTTTGCTGTATATCCTATTCTTTAACATTTGGTGTTAATATAAAATTACTTGGCAATGCTTGACATTTGAAATAAACTTTTTTCTATGGTTTTATTTGCAAGTGTTCTATTAATTTTACTAGCTACAGTTCGGTTATAAAGAGCCTGAAATTTAGAAGGGCACTGTCAAGGTTGGGTCAGTGTTTTAATTTTTGGCAGTGTCGCCACCCCTAGCTCATTTGAATCTGTTCAACAGTTTTTTCTACAGACAAGCCCAAGCTATGATGCTCAGATATGGATTTTGAACTCTGAAGATCAAGGTTCTTCTGGGCTGGAGTGGTACTCAATACCAGCACATGAGGAGTCAAATAGGTGCTGATGTACAGCTCCTCATAACTCTGACGTGCAGGACTCATGACTCAAAGATTTAGTTCAGATCTATCTCTACTTTTGTACAATTGCATTCATAAATACGTGTACAGAGAGAAAAACTATTGCTAAAAAATGGCAACCAGTACAATAGTATTAAATGTTTTTTTAAAGTATGAAACAAATGCAGTTCTCAAATTGTTCCTTTAAGGAAGCAGTTTTCAAACTGTTAAAAGGTGATTCTAATCAGTAGCTAGTAAAGTTCTTTGTTATGAAAATAAAACCAAAACCTTGGCAATGTCTTTTTGAAATAAGATTGATAACTCAGATTAGATGCAAGTCTGTACTGTTGAAAATATAAAAACTTTCCTGAATCTTAATCGTTATGAATATTCTTTGCTGTCTGAAGTTACCATACATTTTAATTATGTGTATTTAAAAATGATTACTTACAAAGCAAAAAGGAATCCGAGGAGGGGTGCAATAACATTAATTGAAATGCTAATACAAATCAAAGCAGCATCATGTTTCTCTTGCTTTCCCTGTAGATAAAATTCCATACACTTGGTTGAAAAGCTTGTATTTTTCTGCATTGTGGACACATGCCTCATGCAGTATCAGTAAATTATTTTATTTAGGACTAAAATTTTAAAGATGACTTGCAGTTTTAGTTGGAATCCATTTCTTAGGCTTAAGTAAAATGTTTACTGAACATTGGAGAAGACAGAGCATTTATCCGAAACTTGAAATCTTCACTTGTGGTACAAGCTCTGAGCCTGTTTCTGCAAGCGTGTGAACACAGTGTATATATACTCTCAGTGCAGTCAGCAAAAGAGGTGTATACAGTGTTTTCAACGTCAAACTTGGAAGTAAATGACCCCTAATTAAACTAAACCATTTTTTGACACATCTGTAATCCATAGGTGTTCTGTGCATTACTCCTCATCAGGAATGTTGGGGGATGCATTCTGGTTTTTATTGTTCAATGCTAGAATGACCAAACTCAAATAATATTCATATGGTAATTAAACTTTTTTAAAAAGTAGAATTGCATTATTGTATACAGTGGAAAGCTATTTATTGTACCTCTGGGCTTATTCCTCTAAAAATCATCGCATAAAGAAAATCTTTGTCAAGCCTGAACTGTTGTATATAACTAAATAATGTAAAGTTATATTTTCATGTTTTTATACTTAACAACATGATGGGAATACCTAATGTATGAGTATTTCAATTGCAGGTAATATTGATTGGATAATACACATCTCAGATAAAAAGCAGTAATCATAGTTTAATATCCATGTTACAGTACATCAGTATATTGCTATATAAAGTATGTCTGTGTGCATTTAAGTGAAAAGTAGTCAAGAGTGATGAAAGCTGTCCAAGGGGTTTTTATTCATTTTATATAAAAACTGTTATGGAGCAACCAAAATGTTTATGAATTTAAACTTGTGTAAATTTCAAAATGTCCTTTTACTGTAGCTTTTCGTTTACAGTATAATATCTTATTTTCTGCTTTGTTAAATGAGTAATGGTACAAAGCTGGACATACACTTTCTAAGACATTAATGTTCCCGTTTTTTCATGTAAACCTATATGACAGAAAATGCTTCTGATTTTATTTTTCAGTCTAACACATGATGGCTTTTCTGGAGTGTTGTATAAACTTCAATCATACATAAAAAAATCTTCTTAAAAAAAGGCAAAAGACCTTTAATGTCTGTTTAGTATTATTGAAACCTGGTTTCTTATTTATTATAAATTTATTTTCCTAAGATTTTAGAAAGAGCAAACCTACTTGTACCCGCAGCCATGAAATTTCCTTGAAAAGTTTTGCAAGCAGAATATAAATTTTCCCCCAGATCATCTTGTCACTCAAGGGCAGATTTACTGTCATTTGCATTACAACTAAAGGAAGTAATGTAACTTTTATTACCAACAATATAATGGTGTTTCTGCAGTGTAACCTTCTTGGTCACGGTTAGAATGGCAGTGTGATAGGATGATAAAGCTAGTAGTTTAAGTAGCTATTCAGTAACTATTTAAAAATTGGTCAGCTAGAATCAGCTCTTATTTCAACAGGCTGTTGATGTGTCCAAAGCAGAGAAAGAACCATAGAAATGGCAAGTATTTTAGGCCTATATTAGTAGTGTTGCTACTAGAGATATAGTAAAACTAAAGTGTTTGCTATAATAGCAAACAAATCAAGTCTGAAAAAGTTTGCAATGTGAAACAGTCAACATTTTTATTTAAATACATTACACGTTTTAACAGAGTCTGTTTCTGAGGTATCAGCCTCCTCTTTGATAGCTGTAGACAATATCTTTACACAAAGTACGGTGCACAAATAATTTTATTTTAAAATTCAAATACATGGTTCCAGCTATCATTTGGTACAGCTAGTTATGTGAATACGGTGGTCACCAGCACAATAAAATCAGCAGCAGCTGTTCTGCATGATATCCCTAGAGGCTACTCAGACCCGTTTCACAGTACAGAAGTTTGTTGTTCATTAAATCTTTTGATTTAAGCTGTCATGGGATCACAAAAATTTGCTGCAAGAGATCAGTCAGGTCTAGATTATCTTAGAAATTGATATTATATCAAGCACTTAGAATAAAATTCAGCAAATTACATAGCTGTGAATAAATTTGAACATTTTCCCTAATACTAGTTTTTTTAGATAATAGAGTGTTTTATATACCTGCGCGAGACATAACAGAGTTAGGGAATTGTGCACAATAATGGCACCTGTGTGACAAATTTCATTCAATCTATGCCAAGTGTTGCTCTTCCTGAAATTTCTGCTCATACTACTCCTACTACCCTAACCTACTGCTCTAAACCTTGTGGCTGCTTCAAATAGATCAGTGCTAAATTTGCCCTAATTTTTTGTTGGAGTTTTATTTTATTGGCTTAAATGCTATCTTTCTCTCTCCCCAAGGGATAATTTTTATAAGCGTGTCTACATCTCACATTTGGGAACCTGCAGGAACTTGAGGTGGTAACATCTTCATAACAAAGAGTCTCAGTTAATTCCTGCTTGCATTTAGTAGGTGTCAACTTGTTGTATTCTAAAGGAACTGTGATATTCATAATGTATCTTTTTCTCTTTAGAGATTTCCTTAAAGTAGTGGACATCACTTTGATGATCACAACTTCAGTTAGTCATTTACTGCTTTAACATACAATTTATTGAATTGATATTCTTTGAAAAACAGAGATCTTTAAAATATGGGTTTTGTATGTAAGTGGAAAAAAAAAAGAACGTGGTAAGATGCAATACAAAAATTCCGAGAATCACAGTTCTAACTCACCTGCAGCTTTTAAATGTTGTGAGACCTTTCCACAGTCCCCTAGTCTTATCTTTAGGGCATATTAAAATGATGCACTTTCTTTCTTTCCCTCTTGCTCCACTACATGCGGTTAGGTTTAAAACATACTTTTTAGCTTGGTAGGCATATAGGAAATATAATTTCCGTATATAATAGGTATTATAACTTCTAAAATACTGATTTGGCAGTCATTAAAAAAATGTTACTATAGCTCATTGTATGTGTCTGTATTAAAGAGGAAGTGATAATGAAGTTGGTAAAGGTATATCAGGTCATCTTAAGCTAAACGCTTAATTCAAGTAACATTGTCCACTGCACTGTTTTACTGTCAGTCTTCTCTGTGCATCTTTTACTGCTAATGAAAATTTGGCTCCCTGTCTTAGTTCATATGTGGAATTGGGGGAATTGCTACAAAGAAATGGGCTCCAATGAATCTCATGAGCTGTGCAGGACCAGCTGACCCCTTTGCATTTTTCCAGGCACAGAAGGCAAGCAAGTGGCAAAGCTGAAATAGGAGTCAGAAAGGCAGTTTTATGTCATTCTTCCTTCCCTCCCCTCAATCCTAAAGGGTGAAGGAGCACTGAAAAGAGACACCAGAGGGATTTATCCCTATTTTCTAAGGATAGAACATACACTCACAAATGGGTGCAAAATTTCAAAACTGCAGTTTTGAAATTCTATGTTTCAGTTTATGGTAAATAGTTCTTAAAATGGGAAAATGAAATCTGTTTCCAGAGTCATTTCCTATTAGTAACATATACACATACTAGCTTCTTAGAAAGGGACAGACTGGAGTCCTTCTGGCATGTGCTTTACTGAAGCATCAAGAGTATATTGTTAAAAATATACTTGGAGCCTTTTATATGACAACTTCTTACCCAGTTTTCAAGTTGTGTTGTTATTGCCTGCCCTTCAGCACCACGTCCTCTGAGTTAAGAGAAAAATGTAGTTAAAAAGCTCAAGCTATAGCTCTTTCATTTTATAGTATGCTTTCAGTAGCTGATTTCCTTATGGGTTTCATTATCAATGACAGCACATTTTGGGTTACCTCATACTCCTAAATAGTGGAATATTCACAGCAATCTTTGTTTCTGAACAAACATATTTTCTATACAGTCATGATACAATCATACAAGCTACATGATTTTTACTGACGTGCTCACTTTTATATTTGTTACTGTTTAATAATTTCACAAAACTGAAGAATATTTAAATAAATTTGGAACTAAGTGGCTTGGCAGCTAATACAAGTTACCTGTAGCTGGAATTCATCACACAGTTTCAGCTACTGTGTGTTAATAAATAAGCAGAGTTGCTTGTGTATGAAAAGACTGTGGATGTTCCAGTGTATCTACATGTATACACATGCATATACAAGCATAAAACACAATAGTAAAACTAGCGCTGGGTTTGGTAAGGCCGTACTTAAACCCACTGATAACACCACCAATAATTCATAGTAGGGCCAGTAATGAAAGGAAGGTTCATAAACAAGTGCCTTACCACCTTTAGTCTGAATAAATACGGAATCTTGTATTTCTGTAAGACAGTATGAATCCCCATGGATCTCAAATCAACAGTAACTTCAAAATCTGGTATAACTCCTGTGATTGACTTTATTCTCACTGTCAGGATGAAGCTACAGGCTCTTCCACACTACTTTTAGCCTGCACAAAGAGGTCAAATGAAAGTTACTGCTCCTCCCTTCGGCAGCAGGGATGATGGGTTTATGTTTATGCATGTATATGCTTAAGTTTTCAAATTACACTGTCTTATCCATTGAAAAATCCTCACAATGGATCCAGGCTGCTCAGGTTTTGCTAAATTTAACATTACATGAACAAGGGCAAACAAAACATTATTCTTTGTAAGTTATTACTTAATTTTCTGAACCAAAATCTCTCTAAAAAGTTATGCCTTCAGAACAAAATACTGGGCATTGACAGGGCTGGATACTACACTACCTACTTTGAACACTGTGCAATAATATATACTCCTATGGTGCTGTGGTAGATTTCTATCCACTTTTTATATTTTTTACTGGCATAGACAAATGGATATGCATAAGCTGTGGGAAGTCACTTACACTGTAGGCTTGGCAGACAATTTTCAGGCAGTTTCTATTGATTGGTTGTATCTGTGCCATTACCATGTTCTTTAAATCTGCACCTTCTGAATATAGAAATAAAGCATGTGATAAACTGGTTTTATAAAGCTATTATCTTCAGTGAGAGCAGGATATTAGTCTACCTATTTTCTTCATCCTGATGGCTATACTTACCTAAAGTCGTGTTTTCCACAGGAATAGTTTTCTCTGTCTTTCACTGTATGCTCTTGTTTATAAATCTAAATACGTATTTTTTAACATTATAAATCCACAGTTAAATGTGGGAGATGTTCATCAGTTTTGTTTAGTCTGCCTTATAAGCTGCTTTCTATAATGCTTGTAGTTTTCTTTTTTGATCTTTCATCACTGGGAGATATTTTAGAGCTCTGAGGAAAAAAAGTAACATTGCAGACTCTGCTTGCTGATTTGAGATGATGCCCAAGTTGCTCAAAGTCATTCAGCTGATGAGTATGTCTTGTGACTCGCACTTCTTAAAGAATCCTTCTCAAACAGCAGGGACAGACTGCTCTGGGAGAATAAGGTAATACTTTTTGCTCAGGAGCTGCCTTGCTGGGGAGTCTTGATCGAGTCTGAACCTCCCAGCTGTCTGTTTGCAATCATGCAGTGATCTCCCCTGGGATTGCTGCACTTGCACTCATGCTAGCACAACTGAATAGTTAGCATGCTCAGGATGCAAAAACTATTTCTCCGCCCTGAACACAATGCTGAAGGGGAGAGCTGTCCCCTTCTTTCACTTCCCATACTTTCTGAAAAGCTTGTTCCTTCCCAAAATTGCAGCCATCCGTAGGATGTCACCTCAGAAAAAAATGTATTAACATAAAATAATCATATATTTTTTTCTCAGGGTAGAGAAGACTCTGCTAGCATTTACCCTCATTTCAGAAAACTGAGCACAGCCATCTTGGAAGGCTGAGCAATTTTACAGAGATTTTTCTCATAGGGCAGAAGAAAGTCACTATGAGTTATGACATCATATATTGTCATAAAAGAAAACTTGTAAGCTTCCTAGTAGACAGGATCGTAAGAATGTTATAAGACGTTATTTTTGGTAAGATGCTAGCTAAGATTAGAGTATATAAACACCCTTTCTTTATGCATGTTGTCATATGCTATGTAAATCAGAGGATTATTGGCTTGCTGAGTGATTTTTCTGTAGTGTCAGGCCTGCATAATAATATACATACAAATAATATAATTAAGTAATTTTTTCTTTTTTACTTTTTTAAATGGTTTCTTTTGATAACTTTTACAAACCTAAATTAAGAGCAATACAAATAGTTGAAGTGTGAAGAAAACTGCTCAGGTGACGTTACCTGATCTGTGCTAATTATTTTTATTTCTTTTTTAAATGTCTCTAAAAAAATCTGTTTCTTTCTAGAGCAATAGGCAACAAAAGAGTGGGTAAGAGAATGCAACCCAGCCTTCAGCATGACTGTAGGATGGGGTTTTGGACTTGAAACTGTGATACTGCTTAGTAAATAAACTAGAACTGAAGTTCTCATTCAAGTTAAAAAGTTAGAAGAGATTCAGCGGTTTTTTGTGGTGTGGCTGAAATGGTGTGGCTGAAACAGGCACGTGTCATAATAGATGAGTATAGGCGCTGAATGTAGCCTTTGGCTTTTAACACATACACCTATCCGGCTTGCTTGTGTTAGCTGGTTTAGGCTAGTAGAGGCCGGACTTCCTGCTTAGCTAAACCTAGGTCTCATTTAGGCTGTCCACATCAAATCAGTTTCTGGGAATAAAGATCAGATCTGGGGATAAAGTCAATCATTTTCTTTCCAGGTGGCTTGCTTTGTATTTTAAAAGTTAATATGTCAACAGCTAATTAGGGTAATTATTTTCTTTACTTTGCTTGCTGGCAATACCCTTCAGGGTTTGGTTTCGTAAAGCTTTTACCTAAAACTGATAGCAAGTATTTACAGAAGGAAAATGTGAATTACCAGTCAAACAGGTATTTTTTTAAAGACACTGACTGTTTTCAACTGAAAATACAGAATGCTTCATGCTATAGCAGAGGAGAAGGATATGAGGAGCTGTTGCAAGAAGATTTAGGTGAGATTTGAGATTTCTGTTTGTTTTTAAAAAAAGTTTTATCTTTTTACTTGTTTTCACTTCAGCTTTTTGTGAAAAAAGAAAAGAAAAAGAAAATTAGCCTTCCCTGTAGCCATCCTCTGCTATTACATGCCCTGATAACCTTGGCTGACATCAGTGAAGCTACCTGGGTACCTTAGAAAATATTCCCATATTTGTGTAGATACACGGTACAACTGCCCAATGTAATAATATATGTTTTCTGTCTGATTCATTTCCATGTGGATGTGATTGTTCACTTGTTTTGTACAGTTTTGTTTGTGGTGCAGCTACAGATAGGGATCAGCGGGGAAAAAAGTGAATACGTTATGTCTTAAAAGAGCAGTGCAGAGCATTCCTGATGTCTCTGCAGAAAGATGCTTGGAAAAAAAGTGCTTTTTAAGAACCTGACTTGCCTCGGGGCGTTCCCTAATGAGGGGAAATAGTGGCTTGTGTGTCCTGCAGTTGTATTCCACTGAGTAGAAATCCTGTTCTAAAGGTCAAGAGTGTGTATAGAGGTTTTTTTGCAGAATCAGCGGTAGGTGACTGAATTCTATTTAAAGATGTAAGGATTGGTATTGAGCACGCAATGAAATGCACAAAGGAAATTTCCTTTAGAAGTAATCAGCATGTTATTTTTTTTTTTCCTTTCAATTAGATCTTCAAACCTAGCAGTGTCAGGGGTTTTTTTGGATCAGTACAAAATGTATGGGAATTAATGCTCAATGTCCTCCACCTGCAGAATTCCATCACCATTACATACTGTTTGCAGTTTCTAGTATGGACAGATCTTCTATAGTCGATGTCCTCATCAAAGTCATCACCTTGCAGAGCTTACTCATGTTTTATTTCCGCTTTGAAAGAATTATATATGTGCCAGTCCTACCATCAAAGTGCCCGAAGAAAACTGATTTTGGTAATCGACTTCTTTTTGGCACAAAGAAGTATCCCTAAATCATTTAGTATTCCATCTCTACCTGGACATTAGTATAATATTACTTGATTTTAATGTGAATTTTCATCCATTGTTATCTTTCTGTCTGAAACATCTTACACACTGTTTTTCTTAGGAGCAAAAAGATGACACATGGGATACCACAGGTGTATTTTTGAAACCCTCTGCAGATACTGTCCTTTGTATGTATAGGTGCTTGACTGTTTCTTGTCTTAATTCCTCTGAGATTTTATGACTGATAAGATTTAAATCTTCTAGACTTTGTCTGTACATCTTTGTGTTGGAAGCCTTTTTTGTAACCTGTTAACATTCGCTTAGTGGCCATTAACTAATAATTAATGATGCCATTCAGATGCAATATTTGATTTATATAAAGACTTGAGGCATATGCAGTGGTTTACAAATAATTTAATATTTATGGCACTCTAAAGCAGAGACTTAAGCATGCAAGTTAGGATGCTTAGGATAAGAGATGAGATAATGAATGAAGGTATAGGAGAAATAAAATGTGGGACATTGCAGGTTGGTTGTGTTGATGTGAACATATAGTTTCATGTTTAATACTGAGGCTTTAATCTTTGATTCTAAATTGTCTTAATGAAAAATGGAGTAAGATACAGAAATACATATTGGGTGTTCATCTGGTGTTACTACTTATTCCAGCTACACAAATTTTTACTCTGATGGTGATAACTGAGGGAAAGAAAACCCTTTCCTGGGAGCATCTTATGCTACTGATTTTCACTTAGCATAGTATTGCTGCTGCTTGGAACATGTCTTTCATTTGTTTTTGGAAGCTCGTCCTTCAGAGAGACATGCAGCTGCAAACATAAAGTGCTTACTTTGCAAGTGCCTGGAACTTGCTGAATCATTCTGTCTTTGCCAAATTAGTAATATTTGGACATTTCTACTCTGAACTTGAGGAGGTAGTACATTTTGATAGCATTTGAGTTCCAAAATCAAGCTATGATATTAGATGTATGTAAATTAGCTCATAAATTAGTTTCTTGCCATGACTTAGCTCAGAAGCTTCTATGTCGTCTGCAAGATGGATTGCCCTTCATGTTGTTTTGCATGTTAGTAATTGTTATAAATGATAGTAAGAGCCATAAATTTTAAACTTTCCATATTAAAAATTGTTCCAGTTCCATTTGTCTGTGTGCTTGTGTTCAATCAGCCATGTAAAGCGTCTTATTTCAGATACATTTAATTGTAGTCAGGCCTGTAATTTCCATGCTTATTTGGAGACTTTATTAAATAAATTATGTAGCATTCACTAATCATGGAGTTAATCTTTCTGTTATTCCTTCAAATTGAATCAGACTCGAGACCTTGTTTTATTGTGATATTCTTTAGGAGAGTTTTTGTTGAAAAATATGGATAGTGTACTGCCATTCCTCTTCATGGAAGCTATTTATCCATCTGTTTAACCTAACTATCACTTTGAGAAAAATTAGCTTAGCTGGCATAAGCAAAAATATTTTAAAACTCCAAACCCGGTGTATTCTGCTGCTTTGCAATCTCCATCACATTTACCTCAAAAGCTCGTATAACCGTATCTCTAGTAAAGCAATGTATGACTGCATTAAGAAGAATATTTTTTATCTGTGGGTTACTATTCTTAGAGCTGCACAAAAGGCCTGTTGTTCTCTAACTAAAGTGCCAATATTCCCAGTTTTGGTGAAAATATAGTCCTGCACAAGTAAGCCAGAGTAATAGCGCAGGGCTGGACTACTGTCACTTCTTATATAGAAATTCTCAATAAACACATGTCCTCTTTGAAGCAGGAAATATCCTGTCACAGAGATCAAGAGATGCCCTGCTTCCAGACACAAGTCATTTTAAAGGCAGAACAATCCAGTATGGCATGATAGATCATAAAAAGAGTGCAAAAAAGATTGGGGCTGGGCCATTACTTGGCACAAAGTGCAAACAATTGTATGTAGGAGTGAGAATGATACACCATCAGAAATAGTAACCTTTCTCATAGCCACCTGTCTGTCCATTTCTGCATTTCACTTTTCTCTAAAAAAAATGGAAAAGATAATCACCCATTTTCTTACACCCACCACCTCACTTCAGACATCAGACATGACACATAAAAGCAGATTAGGTTGGTGAAAGCATCTTGCATAGTTTTTATTATGAACCATCTTATGTTTTCAATGTTCAGTATTCCTGGTATCTAAAATGAACAGTGAAAATCTCCTGTAAGCCATTTATCAGATTTTTGCTCCACACGCCTTTGTCAATTAAGATTTCCCTGGTGATTTCCAGGTCTTGTCAAAAGAGTTTTATAAAGAAGAAAGTTAGATTCATCTGTAGATGTTTAAGCCATCCTGCTTACGGGGTGGTCTGTGCTACTACTGACTGGCAGTGTACCCAGAATAGCAGTTTCCTGAGACAGCTTCAGAGTTTGTTTTTCACAGTCACTGTGAAATGGGACAAAAGGAGACAGAAGAAAAAGGCTTTAAATGCATAAAGGCTAAAATAAGTCTAGGATGTGAAAGTGCTAGCCTGCTGAACCAAAAATGCCTAGATTAGCATTAAAACACCTTAAACTCATGGGGAGGATAATTGAATCACTATTAGGTGATGATTAACAAGCAATGATTTTAGTAAATAGTGAAATCCCTAGGAATACTAGCTTGTAGAGAGTGACCTTTTACTGAATGAAGACGAGTTGATTCAGTATAAATTTGGGTAAGGATAAACAAAATCAGCCTCATAGTTAAGGGTCTCTTTCAAATTGTGACACACCAAGGCTGGCTCCACACTAAAACATCCAGCAGTGCCCATTTGGCACTTTGTAAGTTACAACACTTGGTGGCTGGGAGATTTTGCTATAATAAACAGCAGCTGTTGCTGGTTACCTTGAGTGCACAGGAATATTTTGGTGCATTTTTTTGGCAGTGCGGATGGCACTTGTGGGAGGTAATTGGAGTTGGAGGAGTGCAGAGTCTAGAATTTAGACCAGGAGATCCCTTTGGGCTCTCAGAAGTTACACCTGGCAGAGATTTTTATTAAAAGCCTTCGCCCCAGTCTTGGCTACTAGAACAGTCACGTTAGGAAAGACATCTGAAATAGGTGAAGGTATTACCATAAATGCCTGAAGTAACAGCACTGGTTATCTGAAGAAGTTTTGAGAGAGGTCAGACAGGGTAAGAACAGTTGAAGAAAAATCGACCTACTGTAGATTCTCCAAAAGCTATTAAAGACCGATTTTTTCTTCCCCACGCAGAAACGTGAATAGCAGACATGAAAATGTGGATTTGGTGATTAATGACAGTTTAGTTGTAACTCAGAAAGTCAATGTAATTCATAAAGTCAATATATATTTATGTTCAATTTTGATAAGGAAGTCTGGTGAATAAATTACAGGTTTCCTCTGTGAAGCAAAGGAGCTGTTAGGTAGGCAGGAGTGTGGATGAAGATGGCATTACCTAAGGAAATTTTACACAGGAAGAAGAGGTCCAAAACTGTATTTTTCAAAGATCAGTATTAGGGTCAGTTCTGTTTTAACAGAACAGTAATGACTGTGACACAAAGAGTGGAAAAGTCCTCTTGAAATTAACTCAATGAAGGGTAAAATAAGAAGATAAAACAGTGAAGGAACAGTGTGCTTGAGAACTGGAGTTACTGAACTAAGCGAAGAGCATAAAGTGAAAGGTACTTAAGGCATTTAGAAGGAAAATTAAGGACAGCAGCGGATCTAAAGGAGACCCACTGTTTTGCTTTCAACACAGGCCAATAGTGAATGCCCATGAAGACTGAAGATTATGCGAGCAGTATTTTGCTGGGATGCTAACGTGGCCTCCAACAGTTTGTGGGTGAGGGAATCCCTCAGACACAGTTGATACTTTTGGATTTTGTATCCTTTCCAGCAATTTATCTATCTAGTCATTTTGAACTCATCTAATTTTTGGCAACCATAATATCCTGTGGCATGAATTACTGAGGTTTAACTAAACATTATGTAAAGAATCACCTTTATTTTTGTCTCTAGCCTGTTAGCTGGTGATTTCCTTTGTTTTCTCCTCATTCTTATAGTGTGAAGTGTAGTTCCTGCTCTGAACTGAGAGGCTCCTAAGCTCTCATATGAGAGAAAACTCAAAAAATTAATGAAATTGAAGTTGAGGCAGTGTGTGACTGCTTATTCTAAATACAAGTGGGAGGAGAGCTTCCTCCCAAGAAGGAGAAAAGGTGCTGACTTATAAAAACCAATACTGGCACAGGAACAAGTTGTGAAAATTGACAAGGCATAAATTCAGGGTGGATTGTGCAACATCTCTAGTTTCAGAGCAGCAGGACTTCTTGGCAGTCAGGTAGAGGGCTATACCCTCCACTGACTGCATTGGCCGGTGTGGTTGTGGAACAGTCATTTTTTCAGTAAAGAAACTCTCGGAGGACCACTGGTTCCTCATTTAAAGATCACCGCAGGCAAGGGTTCAAGAGCTCTGATGCATGCCTTTGGATCACCTTCATAGCAAGGTTATGAAAGTGCATTTTTATGTGCTAAAGTTGACAGTGGGGACTCAGCAACTCAGAAGGTTGCTGTACACTGTGACATGGTCTGGCTGCAGAGATGCTCTTTGTTCTCATGTATTTTCATAGTCCTCTGTTCCTTTTTGATTTAGGTGTCTCTGTCAGCCATTTTACAGTAAGACAATATGCGCATAGTGACCTTTATACCCTAGCTCAGGGATAAGAAGTGATTTAATTAAAAACGAACACACAAATATGCACACAAAATAATTCCTTCCAAAACCCCAAGCATTCACTTTGAATACAGAGAACCTTGGTTTCATCCTTTCTGTTGTGCAAAAAGTTTGTGAAAAATCATTTTCCGTCCTTTAGGTGCAAAAGTTGTATCTAGTTATACTGGGTAATGTCAGGAATGTAATGCCTCCTGGAAAACAAGCTCCATTTTGCAAGAAACAGCTAGACAGTCACTAAATAGGATCAGTGCAGGAGGGTTGATGACTTACACTGAAGGTAAGACAGACCCACTCCTGTTTCAGTGGCTCTAAACTGGGGACAGAAAACTTGTATATTCAGCAAAAGCAGAACCAGAACCTAAGTCTGCCTCTTTCACATGATCATATTGTAGAGTCAGGATTCAGCTTTTCCTCAGCTGGGTTTGTCCAACAGAGAGTTAAGTACTTCACAATTGCATTAGGGGCAAATATTCTGTCAATTGGGATTATTCTCTCTTTTGCTCTGGGGCTCCAATCCTCTCATTCCCCAGCCATGTATACATCGGTGCATTTCTGATTTCTGTCTGAAACAAACTAGAGAGCTCCATCTTAGAAAAAGCACAGGCGTCATTCTAAAGTTATCTTGGGTCCACAGTTCATTCCTTACAGACAGTATATATGCAGCATGACTGAATTTTGCTCAGTTTATGTATTTAGGCTGCTCTCAATAGTGGTGACCTTGAAGAGTTTAAATGTGGATCAGACCTTGATTCCTAGCACAGGCTGCCAAGATGGAATAGGTGTACAACAAAGTGCTAGAGTTATGCGGAAGGCATAACCTAATAAAGGGTTCCTCAGGGGAGAGAAGAACGCAATTTGGCCTTCCACGTCCTCCCACATGAGGGAAGGAAACTACACTGGTGTTCCCTGTGTTTCTTCAGCAGCTGTACTTGGTGATGATAATTTGACAAGGATACTTGGACTTACACTGAGAAGATGTAAACCCTTCTGAAAGCATGGTCACAGGCTGAGATTCAAGCTGGACATTTTGAAGCTCACGTTAAGTCGCATTTACATGCTTTGTGCTATGTCAAAAGCCAGATGTTAAAGTTCCCAGTAAAAGATGCTTAGAGAACCTGGGCAGCTTATAGGAATGAGTGGTAGCTGAGTGCTGAAAAATGGCGAGGCCTTAAATCTTACATGTAGGCACCTTTCACAGATCTAGCTGAGAGATTTTCTTGGCAAGTTCTTTCAAATTGCCTTGGTTGGATAAGTTACAAATGAGGTGTGAGTAACCTCCGCCTTAGCACTGATGTCTGTTAGGATAACCTTGACAGGGAGTTGTAATCTGTTTTCTCTATTCTCTCCAAAGAGAATGCATTTGATGTGCTGAAATATAAAACTTGCAGAATAGGGTGGAAGTCTGAGGGAAATTATCTTAAACAGAATATCCTGTGCCAAGACATGTGAGGTGGCATTGCAGACATTTTTAAGGTCTCTGATCTTTAGTTTCTGACTTTTTTCTTGATAGAAAAAGAGAGGAAATGAGTAAAACCCAAAGCTGCTCAACCATGACTACTGGTATTTTATGCTAAATACGATTGCTCCTGCCAAAAACATTAAGCTGGCAAAAAGAAGCTTGGATGTCTCATTAGACTATTGCCAAGAAAGACATGATTTTGAAAGCTCTACAGGGTCAACCCAGAGGCTCTTGCTGCCAATCTGTTGTAATATTCACTGCAGAATGAGCAGAATCAGTATTTCTTTGAAGAAACAGTGCTTCAGGCTTCTCTCTTCAGTGGATGTGCACTGAATATATTTTAACTATGATGTTCATTCACATAACGACTCTGAGGATCTTTATTTTGTTTTGTGGTGCAGGCTGTACTAGATTTTAAACAAACCAATAGCATTCAGAATAAGTGTTTGTCTCTAAAAGCAATTGTAAATTGTAAAAATTGTAAAGTAGCACCACTAAAGTGTGAAATGAAAAATGAAGTCCTCAAATCTCACAGTATTCTACAGGAGATGCACAAGCTTTTCTAGTGGAATAAACTGGCTATTTCAGATTTAATAGCCATCTCTATCCTAAGGACATGTTTAGTGAGAGGCATAAAATTATATTGAATATGTAGGCAAAAAAATAGTATGCCCAATGCATGTTTTATTTTGTTGGTAATTCATAATCAAGTCAGAACATCATAGAAAGAGACCTGTGAATTCTTCAGATTGCTGACATTTAACAAATTAATATGAATTTTAAGTGGCTTCCATAGTGCATTATAAATCAATCAAGAGTGAGAGTTCTCTCAGTCCAGAAAGCTCATAAATCAACAGGAACAAGGAACTTCTGTTTACTTACTCTTAACCTCCTGCATGCCAGAAAACCATCTTCGGAGATTTCTGTATTGAACCAACTCAGCTTTCCGAAACATCCTGCCTTGACCAAAAAAGCCCTTATAGCAGAAATTTAACAGAGTTCTTTCTAATCTGCTCTGACAGCTTGTTAATTTCACTTTAAACATATAATCTTAAAAAATGCAATCGCATCCTTACTTGAGCACTCATGCTTTTATCTATTGGAAAGCCTGAGTTGGCTAGATTGAAAAGTCATGGATCATGGCTTAATTGCCTCTTAAACTGTTTCACTTGAGGTACCTTAATCTTCCATTTAGTCTTTCACTGGACAAAACAAAGTAATCTTCAAGCTTGGTCTTGCACTTCTTATTTATATTGTCCCCAGCTTGTCATCATTGTTTGTGAAACTGAGTGTTAGATTTTGGCGTAGATAATACCATTTGTCTATCCTTGTTCAATATTAACAACCACCTAATTTCTTAAATCTTCAGGGGTTCATGTTCAGGTGATGAAATTGGAATGAACACAATTAATACCTGTGGGATACCTTGTATTTCTCTATATTTTTTTATGGAGGTGATGAAAGAAGCAAAGAAACCTCCATCTTCTTCATTTCTCCATCTCTTTCCAAAATGATTTCGCTAAAAGTCTGCTGAAGACAGAAAGGTTGTATTAGGACTGTACATCCATGTTCTTCCATGTTCTATTTGTACGAGACAGCACCTTTAGTGGTCCTAAAGGTTAGGTTCTGTGGAAAAAGAAGACCAATAAGTACATACATGGAAGCCTCAATTGTTTCATATGAATGTTCATTACACAACACTCAGAGTAAACTCTGGGAGGGGTATTTTATAGCAGGTGAAGGATATGCACATACTAAGAAGATTGATAGTAAGGAGTGGGAAATAATATAGAGGTTTTGGAATATCTGACATTCAACAAGTCTGTAGTGCTCGGAATATCCACAGGAAGGTGACATGTCTGCTGACTGTGAGGTCTGAAACAACGTCTGAAAGGGAAGGGTGTGACATATTTTCCTGTGCTGCTCTGATCTTGGTGTTCTTATGATGAGAAACTACTGGAAAGTTAGATGAGTCCTACCTGCCCTTTCTAATTTGCATTTCTCTCTTTGATAACTCAGATTTGAGATTCCAGAATTAGGACATTATAATGACTTTTGCTAGGAAAACTAACTCTGAATAGGGAACATGTCAAAGCAAAAAGCCCTTAAAACAGCTTAGTTCATTTGTTTGCAGCTGATGTCATCTCAGACCTTATAAAAAGTTCTGTTCTAAATCCTTCTCTGCAATATTATGAAGAAAACTGTATCTTTCAGAAATGTGAAGGCCAACTGCAAAAGATGAGTCATGCTTTCCTTGAGTATTTATTTGGGATATTAAGAATGGTAGTTCTTTGTAGATGTGTTGTGCATGTGACACTTATCAAAACCAACAAAGTTGATTCTAACATTGCGTATTCACATTGGGGCAGCCAAAGCTGAGATCCTTTGTCAATTTTAATATCAGCCAGCTAAAGTTTACTAACCAGCCAACTGCACATCTCTTTAGTAGAATTTTAATTCTTATACTGTAATTAGTCTTGAATACAAAATATTGATTTTGTAATAATTACATTTGTGTGACTATCAAGATAATGTTTTAGGAAATTTGCCTAGATTCAACACGAGGTTTCAGATAATGAAAGGCTCACTTTATAGCTGTATGGAAGAGCTTTTAAATAAAACTTAGTCTATATTATAAATTTATTTGGTCCTGTCATCTGATTCATTTGGCTTGGGAGACTCTACCAAAGTTGTAATATATTCCAATAGTTAATTGTTGCTAATTAGAAAACACCAGCTTTTTTAATGTGTTTTGAAATCATCCATGAAAAGTATGTGTGAGGCCTATAAGAAATAAAGAAACATTTGAAAAGCACTGATTTATAGCCATAACTCTTATTAGTTGTAGAACTAAATATACTGCAGATAATCTTTGTGTTAAGCAAATTTGTAACTACCCTGTTAGCCTTAAATATTACACAATCAATATATGTTCACTGTAAGAGCACAAAACCCTGTGATTCCTGGATAACAACTTATTTTCCTGTTTCACTGTTCTTCCAGTATTTTTAGAATTTCACATTTCAAGATGTACATAAATGCATGTTTTATATGTTTATATTTATACACACCAAGAGGCAGACTTGTTTATTATCGCTACAAGAATATACAAATAACAGAGTCTGGGCATGCAAGGACATTTAGGCGTAACTTGTCTTTAATATAAAATGGCTGGTTGACGAACTTCATTTTGAAGACTGTTATTGTTTAAAGGAGAATCAGTCAGATAATAGCAGATATCAGAGCAATGGTTTAGTTAAGGATCATCATGACATTCAAATAACTCAGAACTGAAATAACAAATACAGTTAAATCAAACCTTCAATAGGAATACTTGTATTGCCAGTCCAGGTTGTTGGCATGCAATTTGTGTCTTAAAACGTGTTTCATACCAAGGTAAGTATTCTGTGTCTTTCATAGAGAAATAAAACCGTGCTTGATTTTTCATTTGAAACATGGTGTCTGAACTTAGCCGCTTATTTCAGACCTGGAGTGTTTAGGACACACATGCTGTTGTGGGTAAGATAAAGTAAATGCTACTTGCAGAGGGGCATACACCCTTCACATTGCTTCATCTAGAAGCACCTTGAGTAGATGCTGCATCTGTTGCACCTATTTAGCAGATCTCATGCTCTCTGCTTGTTGCACTGCAGAAGAAGAATAATTCAGGAGGAGATAGAGATATATATGTACACACAAATATATATACATATATGTATATATTTGTATATATGCATGTATGTATGTGTGTATAAATATATATGTATAAATAAATAAACCTGTTTTGCATAAATTTTACTTGCATTAAAGTATTTCATTGCATTTCAGATCAGCCTGTTCTGAAAGTCTGACTATGCTATGCCTCCTTCCTTGTCAGGCTGGAAAAATCCCAAGGACAAAGGAACTTGTTTGACTCCACTGGAACTTTGTTAAATATAGTGACTGCTGATGCTCCTGCTCCCCTCACCCCTTCACACAGGAGAACAACTAAACAGCTGACAGGGAAAATTCATGCCTGGCCCTGCTCCATCACAAGTCAGGAAAGCTGGGAAGATGGAGCAAATGTACAGCTATATATAACTCGACTCACCTGGGCATCTCTTCCTGCTGCAGGAGTCTCTAGCAAAACTTATAGCAGGTTTTAATCTATTTATGCTTTCAAACGCAGGATCAAACTGAGGAACTATAAACCTCTGACTGGTGACATGGCTCTTTTACGCACACAATAACAGAAACTGCCTTGTCTAATCACATCTAATGTCCACCAGCATGTCTCCAAAGTTGGATGATGATCAGTTATAGAGCTTTCAGAGGAGGAAATAGATTCCTGTAGACTTAAGCTGACCTGCCCAGTCCCCTTCACAGGTTTCATTTTGATGGCTATGTATTAGCATAATGCTTAATATTTGAAGCGTCAGGTGACATATTCCTTTAAAATAAGAACGGTAGTTATATACAATATCTCTGAATTGCCTCGAAATACAGAAGATAGTCCTTACTGAAATAAATATTAAATGTGCTAAGCATATTTCCAGAAATAATGGAACAGCACTTAGTTAGAAAATCACATAGTCAAATAAATATCTCTTTAGAGATTCATTGCGAGTATATGCCCCAAACCAGAAATGCAAAGTAATTTACTGGAATAGATGACTTCATCACAATAGGAAATATGTACTTCCACATTCAAAAAGGTTCAAATAGTCCTAGTGAGTAACACATTTATCACTCTACTTTATGTCTCAGTGTGAAACTTCACCTTATGATGAATACCATCTTAGATCCTCCTGAAGAGCAATAACAAAGAAAGTAGATTAAACTTTCTAAAATTCAGTTTGAGAAACCCTGAAGAGCTCAATTCCATGCATTTCTCTTTGTGCCAGATTATGCTGTCACTGCTGCCACAGTCATACTGCATGAAGAACTTCCATTTTGATTTCTTCCCAGCAAATCAGAATTAATTCGTCTGCAGAAAAAGCCCAGACTAGAATACCCCTTGCAATGTGCTGGCTTTGATTTATAAAGGACAGTGCTTAGAGGGTTGTTAACAATCCTCCTGATCATTAACCCCAAAACATTAATGATAGAGAAGTTTACCTGGGGGATTATGCTTTATGGAAGTGCATGAGGGCACCCTGCTGGGTGATAAAACATGAGGGGGGGTGCAGAGCCTGGGAAAGCAGCTTTCCAGTGGAGCTTAGGGCAGGTGTTACCCATCTGCAAATGGGAGGAACCTCAGGTCCTGTTCTCCGCTGATTTTCACTGAGTGGTCATGTATGTACATGTTTATGGGACAGGTTTAGTTGTTCCCTGAGGAAGATGAGGAGGAAGCACTGTGGACGGCCCATCAGCTTCAGCAGCAAACTGGCTGTTTGTTCCCTGAACTAAGCACCAGGAGCTGAATTGCTCCCTCATTGCCATTACAGCCGGTTTCTGCTCTCCTTAATTTCCATGTACATTCTCTGAACAGGCTATTGAGAAAATGAGAGAGGAAGAGGGGAGAATAAATTTATCGTGAGAGAAAGATTGTATCTTCAATTGAACGTGGCCAAAGGAAACACTTATAAAATGCCATTTGCCCCTGAATCCACTTTTCAGACAAATCTCAAAACATACTGAGGCACAACATCGTAGTGTTACAGCAATAACATCGCAAAGTAACAGCAGGTAAAATAAACTGGAAGAGAAAAACAAGGTAGCTGTTAAAATCCGTAGCAGGGGATGGTCTGACACCTTTCTAGCTGGGAAGAATAAATGAAATATCCTTCCCAGAGTGTCAATGCCACAAATACCAAGGCAAACATCAGCTAAAATCAGGTTTGGGACTTAAACAATCCCACAGGTACAGTCCTTTGATGTGCTGAACATATCTGGATTTGGTCAAGGTCTCCCAATGTGATTAGAAAGGGAGGGGGCTTTTTTTTGTCCCACATCTGCTGGTCACTGGGGAGTGCAGCAGTTGGGCACGAGGGAGTTAGGTTGTCCCTGGTGCATCCCTTGAGCTGTCATGGACAGCCCAGCCTGTCACAAGGGGAAGGGATGAACTCCCCTCCATGGTCAGCTGGGTTCATCCTGTGTGGCTCTCCTCTGTGTCTGAAAAGACACAAAACCAGCTGGCTATCACTTGCTTTTGTGTTAAGCTCTAGTGCAGGAGAGCACTAAAGCTGTCAGTGCCCTCCAGCACACCAAGGAGGTGCTGCTGATCCTCAGCAGCATCACACAAAGGAGTGTGCGACATTCCCTAAGCACACACAGATGGCATTAGCTCCAGGAGAAAAGGTCCTCAAAGCCAACTCTTCTCCATGGCTGTGGCATCTGAGTGAGGAGGAGTGCTCCCCGGCTGGGCCTTGGGCTGGCAGCAAATGCAGATGATGCCTGAGTTAGGCTGTGCCTGTGCCAGACAGTTTCTGTCTCGCAGTGAAAGGGGTGTATGGGGGATGAGTGCTTACCTGGTGGCCTTGGTGGCTCACCCTGCAGGGGGACAGCACTGCCTGGTTGAAGCTGAGCCTTTTCAACATCCCTATTCACAGCTTTGGTACAGCACGATGGAGAACCAAAGGTTTCATTTGCCCCAGTGAGTTCCTTAGGTTGACTTTAAGATGGGTTTGCCAATATCTGTCTTATTGTCATAAAACAAGTATTCTTGGTTTTCTCTCGGCTTAACCTGGGGTTATGCATCTGACAGCACCCTCACTCATACTTTTCAGGTGTCACCTGCCCAATCCCTGCAATGACAAGCTGCAGTTTTCATCAGGCAGAGGAGCAAAGAAAGCCAGAGGCAGCTGTTTGGGAAGAATGAGCCTGAGGCTCCATTTACAGGATTATACAGCAACATATTTTGTCAGAATGTGATTTTTTATTCCTTCTTTGTCTAGTGATATTAATGCATTTTCTCAAGTGGACACAGCTATATCAGTATGAATGTGCTTATGTTGGCATGGGTTTACTCCTTGCAATAATTAAGGTAGCGGAGGTTATGTTCCGTAATTAGATGGAGAATGTCTCCAACTCTCCAGCCAACTATAAGAAAGCACACACATTGCTGCTCCAGCTTCTTGTAACTAACCCATGAGGTTTTCAGCATCTTTTCAGTGCTGATTAGGGAAAAGAGACAATAAGAAAGGACTGTTTCTCATGATTTTCATGAGCAGGTTATGCATTCAGAAGCATGCCACAAAGAAAGAGCAAATTGCACAGTAAAATAAGTAAGGCCTGGCTCAGAGTACATGCTGCTTGGTAAAACTGGGAGGGCAGTTTGGACTGCAGGATAGAGGAAGAAGAAAGGTACTGCAAGGAGCCTCCAGCTCTCCAGCCAGGAGATGGCTGGCTGGAGCCACCAGACCGACAGAGCAGTGGGGTAAAATGCAGCAGGAAGAAGATATAGATAAGCTGTCCTACATAGACTACTTTTATTTGGTAGGAGCAGTCAGTTACTGATGGTGATCTTCAAAGCCTCCATGTTTGCAATACCCGTGACCCAAAATCCACCTTCAAGCTGTTGAGAGCAGAAGGGAATCATGCGTTTACCCTCTGCTGTGCTAACAACTCTTCACACCCAGGCCATTCTCAACAGCATTTCTTCTGGCGAACAAGTACCCACTGCTCAGCGTCAGCAGTGATAAATGCGGGAGCACAGTTAACTTTTTCTAATACTGTAGAATGTCATCCTAAGTGGATGTTATTATAGTTTATATCCCACATCATGCAACAAATTTAATTCTTGTAGCTAATGCTATGCATGAAGCAAATTAAAAGTGTTAGGCTCTCTGACTAACGGCTAATCACATTGAGCGCAACAACCAGGCAAGGAGCAGAGGAGCAGCAGCATATAAGGCACCTGGTAACTTTATTCAGTGCAAAGGGAACGCAGGGCTGCTCCTGAAACTGCAGAGGAGGATGGTTGCACCCTGGTTGCTGGTGGGACACCCCAATGCAACTTCCTACTCAGAGCCTCTGTGTGTAAACTGTTTATGGTCTTAAAGTGGGGCTGGCTTGTCCTTTGGCTCATGAGGTATAAGCTGGCACATCTTCCATTGCCCACTCATTTATAGAGAAAGATTTCTCTCCTTAAAGGGTATGTTATTACAGAAGCTTCTGCTGAGTGGAATTTACGCAGCATGTCACCAGGACATTTAATGCATCATGAAGCTAAGCTAAAACCTATGAAAAGGCATCAACACATATTATTTAGAAAATTATGTGGAATCTGGTTTTATAAACTTCCTGTTTGTCAACAGATTCTTTAAAATGTGGAGTCTTTTCTATCCCGCTAAAAGCCAAAGCGAGAGAACATTGCCTTGTGATCTCCAGTTCAGCTTGCCTAGAAGAAAGGAACGCGTAACAGATTTTTAGACAATGATCTAAATTGCCAAGGCATTAATAGCACATGAGGTGTATGGCATTAAATACCAGCACATAAACTAGATTGATAGTTCTTTTTCTGGAACATTAAGATTTTCCAGGACAGGTTTTTTCAGGAGGCAGGACGTTCTGTCTCTCATTCTACAAATGTGGTGTGAAATGAAAAGAGGCAAAACACTTCCTCCTCCCTCCTCCTCCTCCTCCCCCAGCTTGCTGAGGAGGAGACTCATCGTGGCACATATAAGAAAAACAGCCACCCACACACTGGAGCCCTTCAAACAGAAAGCACCTGACAGGAATTTAAAAGTAGGTTTTCAATGGTGGAGTTGGCAGAAATCTGCATAAAAGCAGCTCTTCAAGGGAGGGGATTGTGTGATATGAATTAGGAGAATGTATCGAGTTCTTCTTTTTGTTTAACTGTGGAGTCTAAAACCGAATTATTGTTATCATGATCGAATATTTTGTTCAAATTGATGTCTGAAGATAAGGGATAACAGCAAGGAAAACAGAGAGGAGCACGACATTTTAATAAAAGGAAGTTTGCCTATCACTCAAAATCTTGAATTTCTATTAGAAATCCAGGTGCTAACTGCTTGAGTCTTCAAACCCCCCACTATATTCAGAGCCAGCAGTGTGATTAAAGCATTTAAAATCAAATAAATTACTTGTTATGTCCATATTTTCTGGCTATTTCATTTGACATATATACTTTTTAGGATCATTTGATAAGAGAAGGTGAAGTGTTTGCAGGGGTTTTTAGTAACAGAGCCCAATAACATTCCAATGAGAATTACAACTGTTTTTCCAAAATCTGTTCAGAGTCTTCATATGAGTGTCCTTGGGGCATTTCTTATCCTTAAGACCATATGGCTTGCATTAAATACATTTTGCTTCTGAGTCAGTTTGTTCCTCTGTAATGAAGGGGGAAGAAAACAGTTGCTGCTGCTTGAGACTTCACCTAATTTTTTCATTGCCTTTTCATGTTTTATATAACCTGAATTTAAGTAGCTTCCTTGGTTTTCATTTTTCTCCCTTGTCCTGGGTTCAGCAGTAGCAGTCATTTTTTCTCCTTCTTAGTGGCTGGTGCAGCGCTGTGTTTCTAACATTCAGCCTGAGAACAGTACTGATAATACCGATGTTTGTAGCTACTGCTTAGAATGTTTACAATTGGTCAAGGACTTT
>WYDI02022395.1:0-58689 GCA_009867235.2 Psittacus erithacus
TGACAATTCTTAGCCAGATTTATTCTTCTGTACAATGTGAGTTACAGCATTTTACTTATTAATTCCTGTTTCAAATCTGGTGACTTCAGTGTTCGCACATTTATTTGAAGCTAAAGAGCTGTGGTTAATTGCTGTTTTGTCTAAAAATCCTTTTTGGCAAATGTATTTATAACTAGTAAATCTTGTTTATTTTTTCTAGCATTGCTCTTGTTTGGATTTATTTAATTTGATGTGGAAAGAATTTCGTGATCTTAAATTTAAAAACCAATGTACTGGATAGAAAAAAAAAAAAAGAAAAATTGTGTACTATTTCTATTTTAATTTTTTTTTTCCTCTTGTAATTTCTCTGTGGCTAATTTTACTGAAAGCTGTCCTGCACATGGAGTAATTTCAGTCAATACATTTTTAGTTAGTTTCAGCTTTCAAATGCCATATGCTCTCTTCTTATTCAGCACTGAAATAGTATATTTTTAAACACATGTTTATAAGTTCAAAAGACCTGTCATAAATAATGTTTTCCAAGAACTTCCACTTCTGTGGATGTTTTGGTTCTTTTAGTTTCTGAAGAAATACCATTGGTATGTGTTTTTATGTTTTGTCTGCTGGGGAGATTTGTGGTCTTGGGTTGTATTTCGGAGTATGCATTTCTGGGATTGAAAAACTGTGCAGCTTTTCTGTTATCGCCACTGAAGAACAGTTGCAGAATTACTGCTTTTGTTAAAGTTGTCCATTACTACTGTGTTCCTCTTTAATGATATCCTCTTTAGACGTGTGAAACCAACTTTTAACAAGTAATTTCATTGTCACTGTTGCCTTCTATATTCTTCACTTTCCATTTTATGGCATCGTCTAGAGAACTTGGCAACTTCGATGCTGCTACAGAAAGCTTCCAGAAGGCTTTGCTTTTAAACCAAAATCATGTTCAGACGTTGCAGCTCAAAGGAATGATGCTTTATCATCATGGTAGCTTAGATGAAGCACTAAAGAACTTTAAGGTAAGCAGCCTTAAGTAAATACAAAATTAAAATGCTTTAACAAGGACTAGTATTCAACAAGTGCAAAAAAACGGATAATTGGTAAAGTTTTTCATTCTGAATGCAGGGAGGTTGGAACTAGATGATCTTCCAATCCTTAACTGTTTTAGGATTCTTTTAGCATTTGAACTAAAATGAATTATTTTTGTGAAGTCTGTCTTAAAATATTTACAAAAACTTTTAGTTTTTAATTAAGAATGGAATTTTCCTAAAACTAAGATACTTCCTCGGTTTTATGAATTTTTACAGCCAAGCTGTTTGAATTGCTTTATCAGTGTTTTGTTGTTTGTTTGGGTTTATTGTGTTTTGTGGTTTGAGTTTGTTTGTGTTAAACTGGTAATTGTGGTTTTGCTAATATTTTAATTGAAATCTAAAGCTTTTTTTTGTATCTGATGGAAGAAGGAATGTAGTCTTTGTAATTTTAAGCTTAAAGTAAGTATACAGAGTTCCAGTACTTATCTATTTTTTCGATTTTCTTTGTTTTGAAAAACTCGGAATATGTTGTGATTCATTGAGCTTGTAAAAATGTGTGTTTCCATAGGTAAACAAAATCTGGCCTCTCTTCATTGGCATTAAATAACCGCCTCATTTTGTAGACAGAACAATAAAAGACCTGTATTAATCGTATGTCCGTGTTATTAAAGCAAGGAACGAAGATGTAGAAACCATTACATCCCTTTCTGAATGAGCGTGTGCTTATCCCAAGGAGAATGCTTTATGTGCATTATTGCATATTCACCTTCTGTAACACAGTTTGTAGATACTGGTGTAATTGAAAAGATATTTCAACTTCTAAGGTGGAGACCCTCTTCTAAAGACATGTAATTGCTAGAAGAATTGGAGCATTAATTTTTGAATGATAGATATGAATTTGCTGTGTGTTTAACATAGAGTAAATAGTTGACTAACACAGCGTAATGCCTGAGCTAGTGAAGGTATGGATGAAAGAAATGGCAGAATATATATGTTGAACCAGCCAAAAATTACTTGTTACAGTTACTGTCAGGAGTATGTTTATTCAACCAATGTGAAAACTTTCGTAATTACAGCAAACATGATCTATTTTCATATCTACTAGAATGTGATCCAAAGCATAGTTGTACTGGCAGTAATAGATCTTAATAATCAGTAAATGTTTTTATGCAGTCTTCTGACCAAACAGCTTCATTTATTTGAAGATATTTGTTCTGTCTTGATTTGAGTGTTTTGTTCTTTTAATCTCCTAGAGATGTTTGCAGCTAGAACCATACAATGAAGTATGCCAGTACATGAAAGGTCTCAGCCATGTTGCAATGGGACAGTTTTATGAAGGCATAAAAGCTCAGACTAAAGTTATGTTGAATGATCCACTACCAGGTCAGAAGGCCAGCCCAGAATATCTGAAAGTGAAATACCTTCGAGGTAAGTTGGAATTGTTTTTCTTTTATTATTTTAATTTTCTGAAATCCTTCAAGAACTCTTAAGAAAGTGCAAGCAAGTTTGTAGTTATACCATTTTAAGGAAACCATCATGCATTCTCATGAGCATTGTCTAGTATGTCTTAAAAAAAATATACGTTGATTCTTGTTTGTTCATGCAGTTAAAAGCTAGGACCACAAATGGAAAAGAAATAGACTTATGTCTATCTTGGAAATTAGCTAATAGCAAAATTAAATTACCAAAGAGTAATGACATATTAAAGTCATGTTGGATAGTTGTCAAACATATAATTTGTTTTTTGTTTTTATATAAGTACATAAGTAGGTTTATTATGCAAACAGTATTTAATTTTATTTCTTTCCTACAGAGTATTCTAGATACCTACATGCGCATTTGGATACCCCTCTTTCAGAGTATAATACTGATACAGATCTTCCTGGAAATTTCAAGGACCACTGGGCTAAAAGTCTTCCTTTTCTGATAGAAAATTATGAAGAACAGCCAGGGTTACAGCCACATATAAAGTCAGTTGGGTTTTTTAAAGCCTACTCCAAATGTTTTTTTCAGTTTAACTTTTGAAAGTGCTATTCTGAAGTGCATTATAACTGATAAATGTTTAATGCTATGTGAAAGTGTAGTTCCACTCAGTGTGTAAATCCTTTGCAAAATCATAGGGATTGGAGTTGGTTTAGCTCATAAACAAGGAAGAATGAAACTTAAGATTATTTTCTTCACTTCTCTCTTCACATTATCAATAACATCCACAAACTGTTTCATATTCTGTGACCTCACTGAGTAAATATTCTACTTCTTTCTTGTAATCAATGTTAAGGAATTGATAAGTTTGAGATGCTCAGTGTAGATTTATGTAGCACCTTTATTAGTTTCTTGTTGTGTGTTACATTTTTATTTTGTTATAGGTGTAATTTCCTAAATACTTAATAGATTTTTTTTATGGTAGGTACATTTCAATTGGAAAAAATATTCTCTGGAGTAACTTAGATAACTAGTATTTTAGGAGGAAGGTGATTTCAGTCAACAAAGGGGGGATTTATAAGCATAGGCTTCAAAAATATATAGCTAAAGGAAAGATAGCAATTTCTCCTGGTGTAGTCTGGTTTCTAGAAATATTTTAATGTATTCACTCTATCTGTGTAAAAAAAATTGCCAAGTTAAAAATTTATGGCTTTTGCGTATATGGAATAGAATCCACCTTTTATAGCACAAGAAGCTTTTATAGAATTACAGAAGTTACAGAATAAGGCTCTGGTTTCTGTGCATACTCTTTTTTTTTACTTAGTGTTTAAGTTCCTCAGAGTGAGTGTAACATTGAAGGTTAATATATTATCTGTGCGCTTTATTTAGTATCGCTTATAATGAGCAAGTCTGAAGGCGAGATACTGGTTGTGACAGTGTCCTAGGTTCAAACAGACAGTAAAAAGATCTGCTATTGAATTCGGTAAGACCAGCATTTCAGTTGAGATATTGAATGCAACTGCAATGTGCTGTGTAGGTTCAGTGGGGTGGGAGGAGGAATATGTGTTCTTTATACTGCTTTTAAATATTTCTCACACAAATGTTGTTGATGATTAGACAGACAAATCTGTGTTTTACAACTTTCAGGACTTTTGTGCCAAGTTTTGTCTGATGCATATTTTTCTCCTCTGTAAGAGATGTATTATTTCAGAATATTGAAAGCTATAAGCCTGATGTGCAAGAACTCGTATGTGTAGCTGATCATCTGGGTTCCATGATGCAGTATGAGACACCAGGATTTCTTCCAAATAAAAGAATACATAGAGGTATACTGAAGAAAACCCAAAAAAACCCAAAAACCCAACCCCAAAACAATGTGGTGATAATTTAATGTTATACCTGTGCTGTCTGCAAATTAGTTTTATTCTCTGTTCAAATAGGCTAAAAAGTTTAAAATGAAAATAATCCTTATGGCAGCAGTTTCTTGTCCTAATTGGTGACTGGAAATCATAATCACCCAGATTCTCTTGATATTGGCAATTCTTTTCCTATAAATACATCACTTTCCTGTTTCAGTTTTCATATCTGTAGCAATTCAAGCGTTTGGCTATAATTGGTTATCTGTTGTTTGTCCCCCTATCCTCCTTCCCTACCCCCAGCAATGGGATTGGCCACTCTAGAAGTAATGCAAGCTGTGCAGCGGACTTGGGCAAACTCAAAAGTTCGGATGAGTGGGAAAACCAGACTGATGCAGTGGAGAGATATGTTTGATATTGCTGTGAAATGGAGAAGGTAATGAGGGGAAAAAGAGGGAACAAGCCTTATGTCAGTTGTAATACTGACACATGCTTCAGTTAACCAAAGGGCTGAAGTCACAGATGAGAAAATGCTTGCTGCCACTCTAACTAGAAAGCCTTCTGATAAAGGAGAAGGATGATTTAAGTACAGAAGTGCCCTTCTGAAAATACTCAATTCCTCTAGTTTTTTAAAAGAGGAAAAGAGTTGGGAATATCATTTTCCGGTCGAGGCAAAGCTGTGAAAAGCCATATGATACATTGCAGTTTAGGCTAACAAATACTAATAGTTTCAAACTCCAGTAACATAAAATGCATGAGAGTTGCTGCTTTTCTTATGAAAATTGTACATGTGTTTTAATAAAATGTTCTTTTTTGTGATCTCTGAATTCTAGCTTTAGCCTAGAATTTGTGTGTGAACAAAGCTTGATTAAAAATACTACATGGAGTGATATGTGTGCCAATATTCATGTCCTTTGTCATTGTAGGATAGCTGACCCTGACCAGCCTGTGCTTTGGTTGGACCAAATGCCTGCCCGAAGCCTTAGCAGAGGTTTCAATAATCACATTAACTTAATCAGGTAGGAGAGTTTTACCAAACAGCTTTCTCCCACACACAAAGGGATTGTATCAAAACTTACCAGCTGTTCACAAAACAGCATATTAGAGTATCAGATATGTATGTGCTTATTGGTTTGCTTTAATATTTATTTTATATTTTCTGATGGAACATTTGGGGTTTGTGCACCTCAGATTTTCCCTTATGACGTTTCTCCTTTTTCCTGAATTTCAATTGTACAACTGAATTATAGCAAGATGTAACTAGGATCCAGAAGATGCACAATTCTGTGTGCTGGTTTTAATTCCTGAATTACCTGTAAAAATTAAGTTAAGTTGATCATACTTGTAATGTTTCAGATGTGCTTCTGAAAGATAGTGGCAGCAGTAATGAAAGTGCTTTTTTACTAGCTTCAATGCTAATTTATAATAGAAAGGAAAAACATAGTTCCTTTAATTGTTTTCAAAGCAGGCCAAAGTAAAAGCAGAAAAGGCAAAACAAGTAACCTGTTAAAGGTAACAGTTGCACTTTCAAAGGTAAAATTTAAAAGATTCAACCACTGTTGTACGTTCCATCTTCTCCCATGCTGCAAGACTCACTATTGTAGTAATGACAGTGCTACCTCTGATGAAGTGGTAGAAGTATGAGAGACTCAATGTGGCAACATCACTGTCAATCACAGGAGCAGAGTGTGTTTGTGTAAGTAAATATGTAGCCAGCATCCATGTTATTTTCTTTCCTCACATCCTCCCTTGGGAATTATTAAATCTTTGATCTGTTATTCTGCTTTTGTATCTCTTTCTTTCTTTCTTTGAGAAGCTGTGGGGAAAAAAGGATAAAGGAAGCAAAGCTTTCTTAAGAATTATTTCAGGCTGAGAAAACCAGTGATATTCTGATGTTCATATACAGAGGCTAATACTTTGTCCATCCTCTTCCACTTTCCTGGACCCTAGCAACATCCACTTTAGGAAGTGGGTGCAATTTAGCATTAAACTTCAATGCAGATCAGTAGTTGCTTTGCAAGGTGTGCTGCTTCTTGAGCAGTCTTACGCTCAGGCTTTTGTCATCCCTGAAGCCAAGTGTTACATTTGGGCTCCAAGCTCTGTCCATCTTAAGTGTTGTTGCATTTTTTTCTTTTCACACATGTGATGCGGCAGAAACCACAACCATCTGTACTTTGAGATGAGGATGCATTCTATACTTCATCTATTTCTTCCTGGTTTTGTTTTAAATGGCAGAGTAAAAGCTGAATTTCTAGGTGTCTGCTGGCAAAAAGGCCTTCATGTAACAACGCCTAATTGCCATGCTAAAATTAACATCTGGGAAAATATGTCCCCATACAGGATTTCTCTTGTCAGCAACTCTGTTTTTCCTGGCCAAAGCGCTTCACTTGTTTCCTTCTCATCAGAGAATGCTATCAAAACTCATGATTTACTCTTTGAGATGTTTTGGTGATTTCATAGAATTCTGAAACAAGCTTCACAATCATTCAGAATGGCAGGTCCACAGTGAATCCAATTCTAACCATTTTTGGTTTTGGCTCAGCCTTGATTTTTGGGGCTCTCATCAGCATTTCAGTTGTGCTTTTTTGATAGCTAGGTAGAGGTTCTCTGAAAATAACTTACTTTCTTGAAGGAATAATAGATTTGGAGCAGCCTAAATACCACTGCCTTAGGAGTTGATCGCAATTTAGTACTGGGTGGTGTTTGCATCTTTTTTGGTTCTGGAAACCTATACTTTGATCATTCTGCATCCCAAGTAATAACTGCTTTCATTGGTCAGCTTTCTGTAGTGATTTGTTTCTGCTTTTGGATTGCCTCACAATGATTTCGCATAGGGCTAGGGGTAAAAAAAATAATATATTAAGTGGTAGTAGTTTTGTTTGTGTTTGGTTTCTTTTTAATTACTTTTGAAACATATTCTACTCCATTATGATTTCTGAATGACAATTTAATCTTAATGGATTACACAGATCTGTATAATCTCCTTCGTTACTCAACTGTGAAATGGCTGCTGATTGAAGATATTAATAGGCTACACAGCTAACACCTTTCTGTTGATAATTCAGGTCACTTTATGGTCTTTTGACTGTTTCAGGAAGACATACATTGCTTTATATTTGGCTTATTATTTGAAAGTTATTCTCATAACTGTATGACTAAGGCTGAATTCTTTCTATATAATGGCTACCTGAAAATCAGGTGTAATAATAGATTATTTAGGCTGAAAAACAACAGCTTTCATGGTTATTAAATACACCAAGATAAAGCTGTTTAGCCAAATAAGAAGTGTAAAAATAGCAGTTGGGTGTTCTTTTAGTATTTGTAACAGATCAAGTCATGCTGAGCTCAGGCTGTCTCTAGGTTCTGTTTGGTCTAAATTGCACACCAGTATTTGGTGTGTGCAAAAAATTTAGATTAGATACATATTAACATAACCTTTTCCTTTACTCAGAATTCTTTGCATTTGAAACCCATTATTGTTCAGTGATTTTTGTCAAATGAGTCTTGGCATGGAGGCAGTAGCATCCAGTGACTGCTGAATTAAAGGTTCTTTTCCAGAGTGGCAAAATGTATAGAGAGCAGCAGGAATTTTGCTTGTTTGTTTTGGGTCAATTTGAGGACCTTTTGTTAAAGGTGTGGAAAAAAAAAATCTTGCACTTCACAGTGTTTGATAGGCTTCCAGATCTTAACAGTCTGAAGATGCAAGTATATATGTCAGTTGTCACAACTTCATTTGTCTATCTATAGACAAGTGTTATTTTGGGTTACCTCCTTTGTGGCTTAAATGATCAAAGCTGCCAAGTTTCATTTAAAGTAGAGAAAATATTTTTGAAAGCCAAAGTTACTTCATGGGCAAAACAAGGTTTGTAATCCACTAAACGTTAGTGATATACTTGATATCTTTGTAAGAAAATTAAGACACTCTCTTGAACGCTGCTTCTTTTGAATTCTTGGTGGTAGTGTTTATTAAACAAGGAGAAAGAGTACGAATAAACACAGATCACTTCTGACCACCCACCTAAAGTCTTTTCTCAGTACTACTGTTTCTAGATGGCCTTGCAGAATGATAGGTCTGGTTTGGGTGTATTTTTCTGAGATGCCAGGAAAATACAGTTCCTTATACTGACACACTTCTGCCTGTTGTACAGATATTTTTTTTAATACAGATGGAAAATGATGGGACGTACAACAAGGGCAAATTATGTATATAGGTTTGTCTTCATCCTTCCACTTTCCCTACCTCCCTTTCTGATGTGCAGATATGTATATGTGCTCTATTTCTGTTCAGTTTTTAAAGGCTGATTCTGCCATTATTCAGAGATAGGCCTATTGAACTGTGAGGCCAAGTGAGACATGAGACAGGGACTTTAAGCTGCCAAAAATCACTTAGAGTGGGGGAAAAACAGAGGTGTACACACTTTCCTGTGATTGACAGTGGTTTTGCTTCCTCAGAGAGCTATAACATTTGCTTTATAAAATCTTGTTTTGTAGACTGGGAGAAGAGGAAGGACTCCTACAAATGCAATAATGGTATGTAATTTTTCCTCTGAGTGGTTATAATCCTAGCAGGTTTCTATCAAGTTTTCAATGTTTTGTGTTTTGGTTGGGTTTTTCTCGTGGTTTTTTGTTTTTTTTCTTTTTCCTTAGTAGTCCTGGGGAAAAAACACCACCTTTTGGGTGTTCTTGTTTAACAGTTACTGTTTGTAACTGTTACTGTTTGTAACTGTTAGGAGTCAAAGCAGTATACTTCAGTGTTGACTTCTGTTAGGAGTCAAAGCAGTATACTTCAGTATAGACTTTAGTATTACTTCAGTATAGAGGAATGTAGGTGAATAAAATAAAATGTATGTGGGGTGTCAGAGCAGGTCAGCATATATATTGGCAAGTATGTAAACTAGAGAGTGTTGTTTCTAAGAGTAAATTCATGGTCAGATTGAGAATTCTTTCCTTGTTATGCAGTGAGTGTAAATAATTGTTTAAGAAAGGTTGTATCCTTATACAAGTTGAGAATTACCATACAGATTTACTGACAAGGGCACACTGAAAATGGGTAAATATCTATGGAATGCAGTTTACCAGAGAGCAATGACATTAATCATACATGAGCTTTAGCAAGTTTGCTATGGATTCTATATTCAAAATGGGGGATGGACAGTTCACCACTTCAGACAAACCTCTAGTTCATTCCCTTAATTTACAAAGCATCTCTGGATAAAATGCTGTCAGATATTAGTGAGAAATATTTGTGTCTTAGCCCTGGAATGTTGGGTTGAAAAACAAGACTTTAAAAAACCTTTTATTTTCTTTGTAGGGGACAGGTCATTAACATGCGGTACCTGGAATATTTTGAGAAAATTCTTCATTTTATCAAAGATAGGATCCTTGTTTATCATGGGTAAATTACTAATATCTTTTTTTTTTCCTGCTTCATTCTCTGGTAACACTGATTTGAAATTGACGTAATATTCCTTTCAGAAAGTCTGAGGGATATGTTCTTTTTAGTAAGTTCTATTTTCTTGGTATCTATAATTATCGTATTTCCTATTGGAAATGCAAATTCCTATTCATTGCCACATAAAGTAACTTTAATAGGAAAAACCATTTGAACAATATATGAAGTATACCTAGAAACTAATAATGGTGTTGAATTTGTGCCCACAATTCTCATGAGTGGGTTTCAAGTCTTTCTAAAACATGATTTATTAAAGATCTTGAGTTTTCTTTTCATAGAATAGAATACAGTTTCTCTGCATATTGAGATTAATTTATTAAATGAGGAAAAAAAAGAAAAGAAAGATAATTTTAATTGAAACTGGTGTCTGACAAGTGGTTTTAAAGGAACAGGGAATCTTTGCTACCTGCTGCATAGTGGGTTGGTAGGCTTTGTCCTGAAACAGAAGACAGAATCTTGAATGAAAAAATATGACTAAAAGTAACCTGGAAATGGATATTAATGTCTGTTTCAAGCTTTCATTAGTTTTTTATGAGTAAAATGTTTTTGCCACCTGTGGTTCATTTGTGGTGACACTGTTCCGATGACATTAAGAAGCTCCTTTTAGCTTTAGACTCTCATTTTTCTTTGGTCTGGTGAGTTCTGTTTCTCAATCTCATTATGCTACTTGAATATCAAACAATGAAAGTATAGAAAATCCTTATAACAATTGAAAACATTTAAGTTTTGTAAAATTTGATAGTTGCTAAAGGTATGCAAGTTCTGTACTGCTGGGAAGTCTGTTGTCTACTGGAAGAAAATCTGTTCATAGTGTGCCAGCAGCATTTGACTTTAAACCAGAGCAATTTTTGCTGTACTTAAAATAATTCTGTTCTTAAAATCTGGCTGTACAACAATTAGTCAATATTAGAGCACTAGTCCAATAGGTTTCTTCGCAGTCCAGCTGTGCCTGCATCTGTAGTATTTACTTATCTTTGAGGCTACACAGATGCATATATTTTGACAGTTAAGCTGAAAAATAAGCTGAGCTGATACAGAATGAAATGACTTCTTTTCAGAAATGCTGCATGTGTTCGACCATTGCGATTCCATATTTAACTTTTTTCCAGTGCTAATAATCCAAAAGGACTATTAGAAGTTCGAGAAGCTTTGGAAAAAGTACATAAAGTAGAAGATCTTCTTCCCATAATGAAGGTAAATTAAAGTAAAACTTCAAAACATGAAGAAAATCATGAAATGTGTTCTGGAGATGTCCGGTTCCTCAGAATACAACCATTGCATTATAAACTTAGAATGAATAACTAGAAACACAAAGTTATTTCAAATCTGCATGTGTGGAGTATGATCTTCCCTTTTGGTATGTGCAGATGTGTGATGTGTATTTGAAAGGCTTGGCCTAAGTGAATTGGTAAAGAAATGATGGGAAGACCAGATGTTGAATGTAATTCTTTAAAGTTAGCCTTACCAACTGAGAGAGTTCATAGTCATATCCACCATAATGGTATCACAATATGCCTGCACAGTGTGAAGGAAAAAGAGGAAGATGTGTGAAAGATTAGGAGTATGGAAGCTCTCTTTACCTTAGGTTTATTGATACAGGTTAGTATGTGGTGTAGGGGGAAGCGGAGGAATAGTTGCCCTTGGTAACTGATAGCTGAATCTGAAATGAAATCTTGGTTTATGTTCTTGTGCTTTGGAGGCCTGTCAGAGAAGGAGCAGGGAAATGTGCAGGTTTTCTTCATTATTTGTATTCTTATCTCAAATAATAAGGCTTTAGCTGGGTTTAAGTGAAAGATCTTTCCCCACTCCTGGGCATTAAACTGGAATGAGTAGTGTCTAAGTGTTTGGTTAGGGGAAACCTGTTACAAAGTATTTCTTTCTAAAGGATTGGACCGGAGTTTAGTTAGAGTAGGGTAACATTGGGAAGGAGCGTATCTAAATAGAGACAAACTCATTGCTTTCCCCCCTATCAGCTGTGTCCACACTGCATTTTTATATCTAAACAAAGTTGACAGATTGCCATAGAAAGAGCACTCTGAAGATATATGGCTGTTACTACTAATAGATTGTCTGGGTTTGGATTTGTTTATGGTAGTAGTGCTCACTCACTTGTGCACTATAGGCATCTTTACAGCAACTACATGACTCAAGCACTGTATTTTTATATGGGTTTCTTTTAGTATGTATTAGAAATATAAGTGTCTTCAAAGAACATATCGTAATTTTGGAGGTAATTCTTACATTACTGGCTTGTTCTTTGCCTGTAAAGATGAAGCCAGGTAGATACTAACTGAACTTAAGTAAAACCTTGTGATAAAGAGGTAATAGATGTTGGGATGGATAGACAATTAAGTGTTTTCTACTGACACACAAGACCTGGAAAGCACCTAATATGGCTCCTGATGAATTGTAGGCCAGAAAAAATGTTAGCAGTGGAGGTAAAAATACAGATTGCTCCAAGAGAATGATGAAAATGTATAAACAGAGTGGACTATACATGACTTAATTCAAACCAAATGTTTCAACTGGCAGCAGATGTTCTTCCTGGTTTTCATAACCTGTACATTTTGCTCTGGTTTGAATCTTCTGTATCCCATTACGAATTGTGTTGAAATGGAATGCTGTCTCTCATTAGAGGCTTTTAGTTTTGTTTCTTTAAAGTAAATTCAGATTCTTTTTAAACAAAAAAAGTTCTATCTTAAAATAAATATAAATGCAGATTCTCTTTAAACAAAACAAGTTCCATCTTAAAATAATCGCCCAAGTAATTCATTCAGCACTATTGCATTATAGTAATTAATAATGCCTGCATAAAATTAATGTCTGCTAATATTGATGTAGTTGGGGTATTCAGCTAGCTGGGGAATGTATGTCAAAAGCTGAGCTTTTGGCTTTACTTAAATACAGTTTTGCCTGGTTTATACAACTCTGGCTACAGTATTACACTTTTAGATAATGTAGCTTTGTGAAATTCTAAAACTTTGTGATATTTTTTCTTTTAATGAGGAAGGAACGTTAATTTAAACTGGATCATGCTTAAGAAATTGTTGCAGAGAGCTGTGTTCTGGAGTCCACACTTAAACTGATGCTTCTACTTCTTAGTGTAAACATAAAACAGGCTGTCAGTTTACATTTACATTTACATTGTTATGCCAAAAGGTTACTGTCAACATGCAAGTTGGGGAGGAGTCTGCACAACTCAAACTGCTTTGCATAGTTGCTTCTCATAAATGGTGCTGCTTTATGTTTGCTATAAAGTTGAATGTCTGTATGCCTCATTAAATATTTATGATTTCCATTCAATAGGAAAAAAAGGATAAATGAAATAACATAGCTGACAGTAACTCTTTATCCTGTTCCCTCAGTTTGTCCATTTTCATTTCTACTATATGTATTCTAAGTATTTCAAAACAATAGCTAGGTAGTCTGTCTTTCTTCCCTCTAATATTACTTTTTTTCTTTTGAAAGCAGTTTAACAGTAAAACAAGAGATGGGTTTACTGTGAATACAAAAGTCCCTAGCCTCAAGGATCAAGGGAAAGAATATGATGGATTCACAATTACAATAACAGGAGATAAGTATGTTTGCTATTTACAAGGGTTCAGGTACATTAACTAATAATGAAGTATTAGCAATTAATCTTCTCAAATGCCATTATTAGTTGCGTAAAGTAGGGTCTTTTTCTCACTCGTGGTATTTTTGTAAATAAATAGAAAAAATTGTTCATTTGAGGAGTTCTATTTCCTATTGTGTTCCCTAACAAAGAGGAAATATGAATAACATTGGTGGAGTAGGCCTTGTTGAGATGATTCTCTAATTGACAGCATAAAAGTAGAGGGAGACCCTGTTATTAATCTTAAACTACAAAATACCTAAAAAGGAAAGATTTCAAAAGTCCAAGTCTTTATTCATATCAAAATGTGTTTCTTTTTGTGAGACCTTATCAATTATAGTGACTGCAAAGTCCTGAATGGAATGGGAATTTCTATGTTCTAAGAGTGGAAGAGACAGACTGTCTTCTATTTCAATAGTACCTGTATGTACAAGGATACCAACAGGGGCCTATGGGACTCTCTCTGGGTGAGACAGTAAATTTCTCACTTCGTGGATCCTGGCTCCTTCCTGAAGAATGAGCATTGATCTGAAACTCAGAAGCTCTGTCCTATTACTAAAACCTTTGGTTTATGTGATTTAAAAATCTGTGCACTGGAATTTTTCCCAGAACTTGTGTGCTTTCAGTGAGTTGCATGGAAGCCAAACTTATCTCTAAAATGTTAGCATTATCTCTTGGGTCTTAATTTTATATACTGAATGATATGCCTATATGCAGTGAAATGGCATTAAATATATGGCCTCAAAGTTTGGGGAAAAATATTTTTGTGCCCGTAAAACTGTTTAACTTTGTTCTGCACAAACTTTGTTGTGTAGCAGTGAGTCAGTTTTGATCCATAATTTGTAACTATGCTTTTATGCAAAAACAATTTCATTTTGGTAATTTTAAAGTTAACAAAACTACCCATTACATTCTGTACAAAAATCTCAGGGCCATGAAGATATTTTAAATTTTTATATTTCTTCTTTTTACCTACACTTTAAGTGAAACACTAACACTTATCAGGTATTCTTCAATGGAAATACTTCATCTGTGATTAGACAGCAATCTTTATGAGTTCTTTTAGACAACTTACAATGTCATACACTGTAATTCAGGGATTTTTTTTTTTTTTCTATAAAAAGGGAGATAATGCATGTAGTCTTCTGGAGGAGAAATTATAGGAAAAAGTTTATGGTGTGGTATTTAACTGTAGCATCTTTGTAACTTACCCTGGATATTAGATTATGCACCTGTTACAAAAAAATTCCTACCTTCTTTTTTGTTTCATCTACTTGATAGAGTGGGGAACATATTATTTTCAGTAGAAACTCAAACAACAGAAGAGAGAACACAGCTGTATCATGCAGAAATAGATGCACTATATAAGGATCTAACGGCTAAAGGAAAAATTCTGTCTGCAGAGCTGGGGGTAAGGCTCTTTCAATGGAAACGGTGAATTCCCTGATAAAATTTTGTTATGTTTTTATACCTTCTCTTTAACAGTCGCTGTTCTAATAATTTTTGACAGAGATCTTAAGCAGCAAAATCGACTGCTTGCTTAAACCCAATTATGGCAAATAGCATAAGAAGTTGTCATAATTCTATCTGTTACTGTAAGATTTACAATGCTTTGCTGCAATAAGAGTCCAGACAAGGTCTCAGTATCACAGTGTGCTCCTTCCCCCACTTCCTTCGCCCTTATATTCTTTATTTTCCTGTGTGTTCATTCTTTCATCGTCCTTAAAAAGCACTGTTTAGGATTTGGCTCATGGTGGCTACATGTAATATGAGAAGTAGCACAAATTCATGAGAAACACTGGAATTATGTTTGTGTTGATTTGCATTGCAATGATGATCTGACTGTATTTGAGCTTGTGCTTTCCATTTTTCATCCTTTAATACTGCATAGATGAACTATTTCACCTAAGTTTTGAAGATCTGACAAAATAATTTGCTTAAACATAGGTTAATCAGGCTTCAACTTCTCAGCTTGACATTTTTCACATTTGAAATGATTTTAAAAAAGTAATCACAGTACTGTAAGACTTTCCAATATGTGTTCCTTTATGTGGTGTTATCTGAATATTAAATTATCTTCAATTCACATATTCTTTTCTGTTGCTTAGGAAGTAGATGCTGTTTGCAACTTGATCCTGTCATTAGTTTATTACTTCTATAATTTAATGCCACTTTCAAGAGGATCTAGGTTAGTGATTGTCTTTATCATGTCTATTATCTTGGATGCATGCTGTCAAATATCCATGTGTTGCAGTATCCTAATATATTTTTTTAATATTAAAAACAACTAAAAGAGCCTTGATTGAGCAGTGTGTCACACAGGCTCTCATTGTGTGCTGCCATGACAGTGGGTACTGACTTAGTACCATTTTAAAAGCTGTTTCGTAATTGCTGACGGTAATTATTCGTAGCTGCACGTATATTTAAAATGATGGGTAGTCTGTATGTATAGACTGTTGCTCGTAGAATGAAAAGTGTCATTTTTGAATTGCAGTGCTTAGGTTCCTAATCCGTATTATGTTACTCCACTGTAATTTCACTCAAAAAGCTTTACCAAAACATGTATTTAAGATGACATATACTTTGAGATCATTTATTTTAATAAAATACATTTAAGTCTTATGTTAGTAATTTATTGCAGCTGTTAGGGTCACCAGATGAAACTGTAGAATAAAATGCCATATGTCACAGATAAGCCTGGCTATATCTAAGACTGTTACGAATCTGTTCCACAAAGCACTTAAGATCTTTAAGCTCATTATTAAACACAGTTCAGTAGAAAATAAAATTTTAAAAATCCAGAGACTTCATTTTTATAGTCAGGCTTTCTTTGCCTTTCTCTTGCTAAAAGTTAAAAAAAGTTAAGAAGCTGAAGAGCTTTACAGGGCCTCTGTCTCTGTTGCAGTAGAGTTCATAAACTCTTCTGGGCTACAGCTGTGCTTCTTGGGAACAGGGGTTTGCTTTGTTTTCAGCTCTGTGGAGCCTTAAAAGCTTGTAAATCTGAAATTGTGATTCTGACTACTACTGTAGAAACAGTGCTCTTCAGCACCATAGGATCATAACTTCATTCCAGTGGTGCTGGAAAGTAACAGTGATTTCACTTTTTAAGTGTTTCATGCTTGATTTTACATGTAAAATAAATTAACTAGCACAGTGATCTTTTACTAGCCTTCTATGAAATTGCACTATATTTGTTTTGTTGTCTAAAATAGCAGTATGGAAAGACTTTTACTGTTTTGTGGTTTTGTTGGGTTTTTTAGTGTGATAGCTTATTCAGTGATCATGGGAGCACTGATGGCAAGTGGAAAAGAAGTATCAGGAAAAATCCCTAAAGGAAAGGCAAGTATCAAAATACGCTGGTTCAACCTGTATGGAGGAAGTGACACTTGTAAATATGAGGAAGGAGCTGTAAGAGTGAATAAGAGTTGCACACTTGTTTACTGGAGATGGGTGAGATGCATGCTGTGATGTCTTGCAGGCCTGAGAGAGTTTTGAAAATCTCATTGCTGTTCTGACATCCAGTGTGAGATTAGAGATAGCATGTGCATAATTCTGGTTAGTCAAATTGTAATGCTTTGTATCCCGCAGTAAATACAGATTTGTAACCAAAGTTTCTAGCATGCTGAGCTGCTTTTTGAGAAAGGTTCTGAAAGTACTTGGGCAGAATTAGTGGCTCTTCTGGCTCACAGCAGAAATTTTCTGTCTTTACATTCAGTGTGTTCCGGAGCATTTAGGGCTTGCTAAGGAAAAATGTATTTGCAGCTTCTCTTGATTTCTTGCATTCTGCTTTATTGCAGATAAGTCCTAGCTTTTAAGTTACTACCCTTGAATATTACACCATCTTGCTCAATGAAGGGTTTCCTTTATTCAACTATTGCTCTATTAGCTGTGTTACCCTTTTAGCATGAAAGGAGTAAAAGCACATGCATTTTCTTAACGTATTGTAAAAAGAAATTCCATTGAGAATCAAAGTTGTTTAAGAAAATATCCTGCATGGATAACTGAAGAAAATGCAACTTTCCCTTTTGTTCTAGAAAGTCCTGAAAACAATTAAGTTTGTCCTTTCAGTAGTACACTGAAGTCCTAGTAGCTCTTAAGAGCAAACTGTACTTGCTTAGTAGCAAGAAAGATTCCTTTCCAATATGCCATTAAGCTAAAGCAAAAGCCTTTTGTGGGTTTCGTTAACAACACATCTTCTCAAGACTTCATAGGGTAGTGTATTTTGCTGGCTGGTTTCATGCAGGCAAGCAGAGCTTCAGGTTTACTAAAAAGCAGGATTTCTGACTTACAGGAAGCTCTGGGAACATTTTTCATTTGAGATACTTTCCTGAAACAGAGTGCTTTAAATGGAACAAACCTATTTTTTAGAAAAGCTTTCATCTGTTGGAAGAAGTTGTTTTCCCCAGTTGAATGAAACTGGGATATATAGATATAATCTTTTTTTTTTGGGGGGGTGGGAAGGGAGGTTAGATTCCCTAGAAGGGTATTTCTGCTGCCAAGCTTATGACAGCATGCATTATCAGACTGCTCTTAAGACAGACGTCCAGTAGCCAAGAGTCCTGTTGTTGCCTGGCAGATCAGTCAGTAGCCATGGTCACTGTACCTTCCAGTGTTGGTTGTGCAAGCACACAGAGAGTTTTAGTGCCTGGCATGCATGCTGTCTTCCAAACTAGTGAGTGATGAGGGATGAAGTAGTCTGGGCACAGACAAGTAAGCTTACTCCCGTCTTACCACGAACACTCTCAGAACACTTCCTTCTATTTCAGACAAAGTTCTCTAAACCACAGATGTGTCTGCTTAAATGTTATAGTACTAAGGAACTGATGCTTTTGACTGAACATTGTTTTACTGAAAACTTACTTTCAGCTGTAGATATGATCAGAGTTCTTAGTTATATGTAGTTAAGGTTGTCTGAAAACCCACTGTGGAAACAAGTAATGCAGAATGCCTATAAAGTCCAATATAAATATACCAATCATGTGATACAAGGATTTGCATAATATAGTATATAGAAATCAGAAATTTCCCCATTTCGTTTAGACATTGTAGTAAAGGGCAGTATTTTCTGGCACTGACTCAATGGTATTAACATCTTGTCAAGAGATTTAAAAATAACTGTATTTTGTCATAAAAGGAAGGAAATGTTTTTAAAGTACAATTTATATGTTAAGAATATTTGAAGATTAACTTCCTGAAATTAGAGAATTTAGAAATTAGATATTAATTTCTTTGTATCTATTTCATTGTATTTTCAGCTGGTTGATTTTGAAGCAATGACAGCACCAGGCTCTGAAGCTTTTAGCAAAATAGCAAAGAGCTGGATGAATCTAAAAAGGTAAATCTTTCTGTTCAGATGGGGGGCAAGGAAATATGAGGTACTTTATATGTTCAATTTTTAAATGTACTAAAAAGTATTACTTAGAAATTATGAGCTGAGTAACTGATTCAGTGTATTTTTTTAACCGTTTGGGAATTGATAAGACAAGATTTGAACTTACACAATAGTGTATTTCTAGACTATGAATGTAGTGGTTAGTAGTCTAGACATTCAGTTATGTGTTATCCTCTGAGAAAATATAATATTTTCATTTCATTCAGTGGTCAAATTTCCTCTTATTATATTTTTTAATCATTAGTAAATCAGGTGATTGAGTGAACAAAGCAAGGAGAAAATATTAACTTTTTTCCCCTATTCTTATGCATCTCTTCAAACTATATATTAAAAGTAATTTATTTAGCCTTTTAGTGCTATTTTGATTTAGAGAGTGGAGTATTTCCAAAGTAAGTGGAAGTTCTGAATATACAGAATTCCATTACTTAGTATACCTGCATGACTTTTGCGTATTGCTTTAAAACTTTGATTTTCATATTAATTTATTTTTGAATACTGAACACATTATTTCCTTGTCAATATTATGAATCTGGTGTGTTTGATTTGTCCTGTACGAAATCTAAAAATCCTCCTGAGACAAAACCAGTTTTGATATGCTTCAAGTCAGGCTCAAGACACTTAAGGGTACTGAGAGAACTAGTTGGTGTCCTTACAAGGCTGTCTATAATCTCTGAAAGATTATGCACATAAGGGGACATTTGTAGTGACTGAAGGAAAAAAAAAATCTCGCATCCATCTTCAAGAAGTCTAGAAGGATGACCCAGGGAACTGTCGGCTGGTCAATTTGGTCCATGGGAAAGTCATGAAGTTAGTCCTGTAGGAAAGTATTTTGGGGTATATGGAAGAGAAGGTGACTGGGGGACTGTTGTGTGTCCCAACTGGTATTGTTTATTTTTACTTCAGCAAGGACTCCCACGGTGCTGTCATACCAAGACAGCACATTGTGGTCTGGACGGATGGCCAGCTAGATGGGTAAAAAGCCGTTTGGATTATCAGATATAGAGGGTACTCGGCGCTTCAGACCATACCTAGAATACTGTGTCCGATCTGGGGGCAGCGCAGTAAAGACTGATAAACTGGAGCAAATTCAGAAGAGAGCCACCAAGGTGGTTAGGGCCCTGGAGCACAAGCCTTAACTGGTGCGGATTGGGTTTGTTCAGCCTGGAGAAGGCTTTGACCTAACAGCAGCTTTGCAGTACCTGTATTGAGAAAATGGAGCTGGGCAGTGCTTGATGGAAGGGCAAAAGGCAAAATGCATGAGCTGAAATGAGGTTCAGGCTGAGCATACTCTTTTCACCCTGAGGGTAGTCAACAGAGCAGAGAGGCTGTGCAATCTCCATTCCTTTAGATTTTCAAGACCTGACAGGATAAAGCCCTGACACCCTGGTCTGAATTTGCTGTTGACCTTGCTTGGAGCAGTGTGTTAGATCACACACCTCCTGAGGTCTGGTCCAACCTGAGTTGTTCTGAGAGCTTAAGGAACTCTGCAGCTGCTGTTAGTGCTGAATATCTCACAATGATTAGTGTTTAACTTCTATCAGTGGTTCTCAGCCTGGTGAATTTCACTAGACTCTAAAATCCCTTCCTAAATGAAGAAAGCTACTATGAAGACTCAAGGACATCTTTGTCAAACTGAGGCTAAAAAGCTACATGTAAATGCAGTCAGATTCAGCATTAAGGAGTAACATTTTTAAACTACAGCCTAGCAAGTTGTGTTTTTTATTAAAAGTAGTCCATGCAAATATTGTTGCTTGGTAGTCTTGGAAATATAAAATATTTATGATTCCCATAAATTTTTTTTACTGTAAATCTCCCAATTTATGTATTCAACTTCTTTCTTGATCCTCTGTTCATGGGTGGATTTTTTTGTTTATTTGTCTGTTTTAAGGCATATCTTTACCAAAGGGGAACTTCTCTCTTTTGAGCAAAGTCAGTTTAAGCCATTTCAACTGTACCTATGTGTATCTGACCCTCTCGGTTGTACTGCTAAAATTTGTGGGAATCCATAGCAAACCGGATCAGGAAACTGATTTGTGTTAAATATAGATGTGCCAAACCAAAGTTTATTTTTAAGAGAGACCATTTCATAGCATAGTCCCACCGATAGTATTTCTGGCTTGAATGACAGATGTAAAATGGCTGAGGAATGAGCCAGAGTGGAGAAAATGCTGCAGTCGGGTTCGCTTGATGCTGAGAAGAATATCTGTAGAACCATAGCCCAAAGGATTTAAAGTAATAACATGGATGTAATTAACCACAGCAGCTAATTTGTCTGTGGTAAACGAGTAATAATGTTTAGTAACTTAGGCTTGAAGACCTAAAGCAGTAAAATTTTGCTTTTAACTTCTGCCACTTCCAAAGGCTTTTTTATGTAGTCATTATTTTCATTCTGTATAGGGAGTGAGGAGTTATGAGAAGCAAGAGCTGGCTGTGGGCAACAAATTCTTGATTCCAGGTCCCAAATTTGTTGGAGAAGGCCGTGAAGAGAAATATAAACTAACGTGTTAACTTCCAGGTAAATCATAAAACTCACTAAAAGATAAATAATCTTCTTTTTTTCCTTCTCTTTCAGTATTTCACCTTCTTACAAGAGCCTACCATCAGTATCAGAGACTTTTCCAACTCTGAGAACAATGATTGAAGTACTAAATACAGACTCATCTCATTGTATAAAAAAAACTATAGTTGTTGTATAATTTATACAAATAAAAGGCCAAGAGGTACTGCTTCATAAATTATTTTGAAGGGGAAATTGTGGTCAGAATGGTTCTGTGGGTTTTGTTGCTTTAGGGGTTTTGGGGTTGTTTGTCTTTTTTTTTTTGATAGATTAAACTTGCTTGACTAGTTATGAGTGGAACAAAAGGAATCTTTCTATGACCAATAATAAATATTAAGAAGGAAAAAAAGAAGTAGAACAGTTGATTCCCCATATTGAGACATACTCTAGCAAGAAATACAGTTGTTCAGGGACCAAACAAAAAAAGCAGTAAGAAACTTGATCACAGTTATGATCTGAACATGTTGCAGGTGAATTTTTATTTGTTTATTTTTTAAGGTAAAAGTAATCTGCATTAGAAATACCACTAAACTGCTTCCTGCTTGGTTTTCTGTTTGGGTGGTATTTTGGGGGGTGGGGGGGTGGAAAGGAGGGTTTGTTTGGGTTTTTGGGGGTTTTGTTGTTGTTGTTTTGTTTGTTGCTTGGTTTTTTGGTTGGTTGGTTTGGTTTTTTGGTGGGGTTTTTTTTTGTTTGTTTTTTTCCAAAATCTCTATCTCCTGCATGGAAAACCTCATGAACTGTATATGTGCAAGTGGTAAATACACGGGCATTTCATGTAATGCGGGCCAGTGAAGGACCAGATGTCAGCTGAAAAGAATGGATTTCAGGAAAATATCATTTGGAAGCCAAAACAAACAAATGACATATTTAGAGTTAAGCTCTTGGTGAGTAAATGTCAGAAACACAGCAACTGTACGTCAGCCTCCCCTTCCAATTACCGACTGGTGGTGGTGATTGGCAGAAGATACCAAAGGATTGACAACATACTGAGAGAGCTGTAAGGCACCTTGAGTTGTTTTTGTTGGAAGGGCCTAGCAGCATTCTGGAAAGGTAGACTTCCTTGTAGGGCAGTGCTAATTCAGTTTAAACAACATGGACAGTATCATGAACCAGTGTCTGACTGTAATAGTGAGGATGTTGTTTCTGGTGTGTCCTAATTGAATTATACTCATTTTAGCTTGAGCTTTGTGACTTTAGAACTGTTTATCAGGTTCAGTGATTCCAGAAACAGCAAGCATTGGTGGGGCAAAATACCTGGTTTCCTCTGTGGCTTTAAGCAACATTTTTTCCCCTGCCTTGAATATTCAGCATTTCAGAAAATCTACAGAACTGTTGTTTCAGACATAGATTTCAAGTTAATATTGATGGTCTAAACTGTAATTCTGTTACTGTTAGCTTTTACACAAATACTCTATTTATTTTGCTTGCTTCCAATTTTCCAGAGGTTAGGGCTTTGCTGGGCAATTGCAAATACATGGCCCAATTATGTAACATGAGATATGCTAAAGAATAAGTTATTTACCAAGGGAGAGGAAAAAACATCCTTCATACCCTAAAGTGTACCAGTAGCAGTGGTGTGATTGTTTTTCTCTGGCTACAGTGCAGGGCAATCTCAATCCTCTCTTTAATGAAGAAAGAAATGCAGCAAAGCATCAAGAATGTTGTTATAGGTGACATACTTTTATAGTGGTACTGAAAGCAGGATGGATTTATTGAATGGAGGGTCTTTTATTGATGATTCTACACAAGTATTTATCAGACTCAAGTTAGAAGCTGCTGTGAATCCTGAAATCCATTGTAAGAAAAGCCCTGATGATTTAGGTTTCACTATTTATTACCTTGATCACTGGCAGAATAGGGCACCTATGGGTTGCTAGAGACCAGGGTGTTTACATGTATGAAGGATTTTCAGAGAGATAGAAGGTGAATCCCAGAAAGTGGATGCGTACTATGCCTACATTAGCAAGCAGTGCATCCTACCCAGTATGAGTAACTTGCTTCCCACATTATATGCATTTCAGAGGTTTTATTTCTGTCTGCTTGTCTAGTTTATGCTGCTCATTGCACCTGAATGCATTTTAGCAATGCATCTTCCAAATTTGATGTCTCTTGGATGAAATGACATGTATTCTGAAACCTCTCTGGGCTGAGAACCAAAAGGTGCTAAGTGGAGAAGGTGAGGAGACTCACTTCAAAAGTGTGCTCCCAGCTCAAGCCAGTGGTACATTTATGCCTCTGGGAACTTTTTTTCATGAACTCTTAAATTCAGATTGTATGTTGAAAATACAAGGGTAGGGAAAGTTAAGTGCTTTCCTTCCGTTTACCACCTTTAGCCATCTATTGCTGAAGCAAATGTTGCTCTCTATGTAGTAAGGCAAATTTGACCTCTTGTCTGGCTGAAATTAAAAATGCATTTTACATTTTCTTGATCAGAATTTATATAAAGGATGACAGTAGGTACTTCTTTCCAGGTAAGGATAAAGGAGGCTTGTGAGTTTTCATTGAAGAATCGGGCTGCTGTCCAGTTGTGACAAAAGGTATTTTCCCACCTTTGTTTTGTCCATCTATCTTCCCCTACCCCACTAGAAATTAAGCACTGTTTGCTTCTATGGTGTCTTCTATTTAAAGGTCTAGAAGTTTCAGAAACCTCTACAAGATTTCATTATGGAGGAAAGGGGTTGTCTTTTTCTGCCTACCGTATGCAGAAACAGGTACAGTAGCCAGGAAGAGATGTCTAGCTTTATGCCTTGATTGTATTCTATTAGTATGATCTTTCCTTTAGGCCTCAAAGTTTTTGTCTACCTTGTATTATTCATTGAGAAAGGTGAAATCTACATTGGTATTGACCAGACAGTTCTTGGAACAATAAAATAAAGAGTTTTCTTGTTTTAGGAATCACACCAGAGGGGGAGTGGAGGAGGGTTGGTGGGAAGAGGAAACCCTCCTGGACAAACCAACCATGTACAGTTGTCCAGGTTTCCTTTTCCTCATTTCTCTTACTCCTTCAATCAGCTTCATACTTACCCCCTGCTAACAGACAAAAAGATGGTATTAATGGGAGATCAAGGAAGGGTAGGTGTAACATGTATTACTCCTCTATGAGTGCGTGTGTGTATACGTGTTTCATAGGCTTGTTTCTCTGGGCGTGATACAGATGACTAAGAAAGAAAGCAAGCTCAAGTCAAATGCACCCAAACAAGTTTAACAAACAAAACAGGATTATATAACTGGGCTGGTATGTGATGACTTGGAGGACTGTAATTACCTCCTAAGAACCAGATACATGGAGAAACCTAATTATCATTTTCCATCCTCTTCTGTGTCATCTTAGGCAGCTGGTCTAGTAATACCATTTGAACTCGTAAATGGGAACACTAATGTATTGCAGCCCCAACCATTTATCTATTAAGAATAACATAAAAGAGAGTGAGGAAGAAAAATAGGCTAAGCAATGAAAAACCCATTAATCTGAACCTCAATATGTGTGCAACTTTAATGTATTTTGAAGATGATAAAAATTCCCGTGCAACTACCGAGGACAAAAAGCAAAATAGATTTAGCCTCAGATAAAACTTGAGAAATAGTTATCAGTCTTTGGAAAGCTTGCTTTGGTTTTGTATCCCTCTGGGAGGCTCTTGGGAATTTGGCAGAGCACTTGCTGAGGTACTATACAGAAAGTTAGGACTGGAGACAGGAAAAGAGCGCATTTGTATACTGAGTGAGGAGCTATCAGGAAGGGAGCAAGAGGGTGGTGGGCTGCCAGGCAAGCTAAGGTTGGTAGTGCAGTTTCCCGATGAAATTTGCAGGTTCTGGAATGTTAATAAAATGAGGCTCAGAATAGCAAGTAGGGAGAAGTCAGCATTTGAAAGTACCCAAAATTATTTTATTGAATACAATTTCTTCTCAAATATTTTGGTATTTGGCAGTTCCAAGTTTGGGTAATACAAGTTGAACCAATGAACTCTGCTTTTTTTTATCTGGATGGCTGGGGAAAGGTGCATGGAAACCCCTGCATGTGCCAAGAAGGAGACTCAGTAATTTTTTATGCTGTCACACAGCGCTGATGGGCTGCCCTGGTGGACAACTCCAGTCACGCGTGGTCAGTAAAGATGACTTTATACAGTACCAAGCACAGAGAAGGGCCAGCAGAGCGTGCAGGATGCTGGAGCTAAGGTTGATTTAACACAGCATCTCCCTGTAATGCATTAGTCAGAAAAACAAACTCAGAGAAGAGAGTTAAGGCTAAACAGACCCTGCTTTTGACACAACCTAGCCATAGCACTGGTAACTACATTTCAAGAAGCTGGAACAGTCTGCCAATGAAACAATCTTTTAACATGCTGGTGTTGTGCCGCGATTATTCTTAAGCAACTGCTTTGTACCCCCTATTCTCCAAATTCATTGAACAGTTGTAAGAAGGCAATATTCTTGCTGCAGTGCATCAGAGACCAAGTAATCCAGTTATTTCAGCCTGCATGGAATCTGCTTTACCGATATAATTGATGCCTTCTGCATAGACTTGTTATGCTTGGGCTGCAACAAAATAATACAGAGGCTTTGGACCAACTTGCTGCTCAACCTGTTAAGTGAAATAGCCTGTCCCAGACATGGTTTTGAACTATATGAGGGTAGATTTAGATTAGGTATTAGGAATAAATTCTTTCATGTGACGGGGGTGAGGCCCTGGCACAGGGTGCCCTGAGAAGTTGTAGCTTCCCCATCCCTGCCGGCATTGAAAGCCAGGTTGGACAGGGCTTTGAGCAACCTAATCTAGTGGAAGGTGTCCTTGCCCATGGCAGGGGGATTGGAGCTATATGGGCTTTAATGTCCTTTCCAACCTAAACCATTCTGTGATTCTGACAGGAGCTGCTGGACCGTCTATCACACTAACAACCAAGACTTATTTGGGAGTTCGGGAAGGCAAGTTCTCGGCTCCAGGGCTGTACTGCCGGCTGGGACAAGTCATTTCCCAGTGCTTCTGGCCCCAGCACTGTGCGAATGCAGCTGCTTGCCTCCTCCGGGCTTGAGCACTGAGAGCCGACCCGGTCAGCCCCGCGCTACCGACGGCAGCGGCACCGCATCCAGGTCGGGAGGCAGCCTCTCTCGCCGCCTCCGCCGCCAGCTGGGAGGCAGAAAGGCTTCGCTCCTCACTCAGGAGCATTGGGCGCCCGCCGCCGCGGAGGAGGCCGACAGGGGCTGCCGCTGCCGCTGGCGCTGGGCGTGCGGGAGGCGGGGTGTGTGGGGCGGTGGCCGGCCTTCATAGGGATCGAGGGGAGGCGGTGTCTGCAGCAGGGGAACGGGGCAGGGAAGGGGAGGGACGAGGCGGTTCCCATTCCTATTCCTATTCCCGCCGTGCGAGCGCGCCCGGCTCGGTGCGTGCGGGGCTGGCGGCGGTGGGGCGGCTATGGCTTCCATGGCGGCGGCGATCGCCGCCTCCCGCACGGCCGTGATGAACGGCAACCGGCCGCTGGACGAACGGGAGCGCAAGCGGTTCAGCTACTTCTCCTCGCTGAGCCCCATGGCGCGTAAGATCATGGCGGAGAAGGAGCGGATCCGCGAGCGCTACGGGCCCGAATGGGAGCGGCTGCCGCCTCGCCAGCAGGACGAGATCATCGACAAGTGCCTGGTGGAGCCGCACATCCAGGCCCGCTACGCCGCGCACCGCGGGGCCGCCCGGCCCTCCGCGCAGCCCGCCTCCTACCCCAGCCTCCGCCTCAGCACGGGCCAGAAGGTGGTGCACTTCGGCGACGAGGTACCGCCGCGGCCGGGGGAAGGGGCGCCGGCGCCCGCCTTCGCGCCTCAGCGCCTGGGTCGGGGCCGCGGGCACCATCCGGGCGCAGCCAGGAGGGGGGTCCGTCATGGCGGGGCCTGGGGATGGGGGACGCTCCCCGGCGCTGCCGCACGGACGGCTTCGCGGCTGGTTCTGTTCGCGTGTGCTGCCACCGAGCCCGCGACAGGCTGAGGGGAGGTTCAGGGCGAGGGTGAGGGCGTTTGTAGGCGCTGGCACGGGGGGGAGTTGCTCGGTGGTGGGACTGATTTCTCTCCCGACTCCACGGCGATGCAGGAGGGTGGGATGTTAACACCCTAAGCGGGGGGACTTGGTCAGACCAGACCGTAAAAGCAGGGAAGGCACCAAATCGGAGGAGTTTGTCTGTGGTAAGCAGAAGTGACTTTGAAGTGGGGTTTGCGAAATACAGACTAACAGAAGAGGCCGGTATCGGCTCCCCTGAAAGCAGGGCACGGCCGGGGCTAGCTCTGGGAATAGTCCCTTGCTGAAAATGGGCTGTAGGGAGTGTTTACATTGAATTAACTCTCTTCCTTTTTGCTTCTAATTTTAGACACAGTTAAAAATATAACACTGAAAACATTCCAGCTCTTGGTATTCTTGACACCTTAAAAAACCGTAGCCTGTTCCATGTCACATGCCAGGAAAAACAAGGGTGTGGAAAGACAGATGGCAAAAAGCATGCATTTTGAAGGTTCTGAGAGCTGTCTGTCTAATGGCAAAGCATGGCAGCCCTTCTAGAGACCCACAGGAATAAGAGTACCTTGTCCAGAGCAATGGGTCATGTTAGCGAGTGTGATCCCTTGAAGAGGAAGGTCTAACAATGCTTGAAAAGACCTGACAGTGCTCTTCAGATACTGTCTTTCTTATTCTGCATATGAGATTTCCTTTGTTTTCTTTCCTTTTACATTTTGGTATGATTGCAGAGCCAGTATCTTTCACTGTGCTCATATAGTATCTGAAAGTGACCTACTGTTAATTAACTTATGTGGCTTCTACCAGAAAAAACAAATATTTGCTTCTGCATTTGTGACCGTCAGTCCAATTTACAAAGAACAGTGCTGCTTTTTGCCTCCTCACCAATTGCCTTTGCTATGGGATTTGCAAGAAGCATTTGAAGCATACAGATACTCGGCACTGTGGTTCCATCCAGCTTTGGTCTACATGACCACTGCCTGTGTTTCACCCGTCAGGAAAGTGTGACGATGTGCAACGCACACATCACACCTAGAGTTAGAGAACAATATGGTCAAGCTCAGTTTTGTTCACTCTGCGATACTAGAAATTCTGAGTAAATATTTGGCTAGTAATAGACTATAACTCCAGGTGAAAAAGAGGTATAGAAGGATGCAAGACAGTAAATGTGGTTGTGCAAGCAGTATTTGAAAGAAAAACTGAACAATTAAGTTAGTTGTGGAAGAATTTAAGTCAGTGACTACGGGAAGTACGTATGGTCAGCTTTCCCAGTCTCAGACAGCTCTGCTATGCTTTCTGCTTTGAATTACGTGAATGTGGAAGGAAAGTAAGCAAGTTGTAGGTTGTTGTGCTGCGCTGTATGGAAATAATCATTTCCTGCTTGACAAAACAGCTAGAGATCCCGTCTGAAATTTGGAAAGTTGTTTTCTTTCCCCTCTTCCCCAAAATGCAGCTATGATACAGATAATGTTGCTGTTAGCATTTGTGTAGTCATTAAGCAAAGAAAGCACGGTTCATAAAAATGCTTGATGCAAAGTGTGTAATTTTGGAAGCATCTGCCTCTACTGACTTCTTCCTTAACTTCCAAGCTGAAGTTAATATAAATCATATTTCTGAAGAAAAGAGATTCCACTCGTTTTGGCATCCTCCATTTCCATTTTAGTTCTTCCAACTGTACTACTGAGCCTTGGAGCCTTTCCTGGCTCCTCATCTGATAGCTTCCTTTTCCCCTGCTCCCTTGCTGGCATTCAACCTGATTCTTGGACGTGTGCCCTGGCTCACTAATTGTTTCTCCTTGTCCTGCTGTTACAGAGCCACTGCGGCCGCTCTCCTGCCATTTCAGTTCAACTTTTCAGGCTTGCAAATGCTTCACCTACAGAGCTTTATGATCTTGCTGTCTTCTGGTCTGACAGCTTACTTAGCTATACTGCTGCTGTCTTGTGAGAGGTAACGGCTGCACACACCATGGTCACCCAGCCTGTGCTCAGGGCAACTAGGTTGGTCCTGGATGCTGTCTTTGTCTCATGATGAACGGCAGGGAGATGGAGAATAGTCTGTGTACCTTAGAATCACTTGTTGATGTTGCAGTGCTTTCAGTGCGTGTGTATTGGTCTGATGATGTTCTTGCTGACACCTGCTCCAAAAGCTTCATGTTTCCAGCCGCAGCTCATATTCCCTGTTAACTGATGTTGAAATCTGTAGTGATCTACCTGTGCTTGCTTAAGCATGGAAAGTTGATATCTTTCACCTTGTGTTCTCTGGAGGACTTGGCAGAAAACAAAACAAGGGTGAATGCTGAAGATACTGATTTACCCATCCATGACTCTCACCATTTCAATCCCATTTTCATGCATGTCATCACTTTCATAAAGTGGTCCAGAGGATATATATAGTGGTCTTCTACCTCTGGACAATTGGCTCTCTCTTTCTCACTCCCACCATTTCCCATGTGCCTTTTCTAACACCAAGCTCATCTCTTGAACTTGTAAACCAGGACTGTAAGTTCTCAAAGTGTAGGCATCGCTTACATTTTCAAAGCATCTTTCAGTATGGTGGCTGTGTGGGAAGGCGGTGATGGAAAATAGATGTGCAGTAACAGGACCATGGCATCCTGTAGCCATGATCCAGTCATTTTGTCATGATTGAGCGCTGCAGCACCATGCATGACTTAGCAAATGCCTGTACTCAGCTGAGTGCCGCTGCTCCTTCTCTTATCTTCACTGTGGCATTGCTAAACATGGAATTAGTATTTGAAGCTGTACATGCACTGTGAATGCAGCTCCAAAAGAGGGTCAGTACCAGGACACCAGTGCTGCCTTTTTAGTCTCCCATCTTGCTGTCAAAATGCTGAATATATTTTAAAAAGTCTCAAAAAGCCTGATGAAAGAAGTGGAAGTATAGGAATGGGGCTCCCTGATTCCCCAGATGACACTTCTCTCTCACGCACAGAGTTGGGTGGCACGCAGTTCACTTGGCATGTACCTGTGTGCACCATGCTGTCAATGCTGAGGTAGCACGCAAGAGCTAACACCAGCCATTATGTGTCCACCGTTGGCCACGCAGTGTCAAGTTAAGACCCTTCTATATCTGATATAAATGGGCTATTTTTGGAGTGCACCATAAATTGTGAGCCATCATCAGGGGAATAGATAGAAAACCAGCAGTGTGTGACAGGCCACCACCCTTTGACTCTGTAGTGGTCAGCTTATGTTAAGCATCTGATTTGATATTACAGTATGCCACTGAATCCTCCTTGTTTAGTTCAGTGAAAGGTAGTTTAGATATTCAGTTTACGACAGGTTCTCACTCTTCTTTTAATACTGTCCCTCTATTCACAAGTGTGTGGCATACACATGGATTTAAGGTCTGATTTTCCTTTTATTTAAAGGTGTATTGAGTATTTGAGTGGTACTCAGCAGCCTAAAGGATTTGACTTGAAATAACTGTACTTTTAATTGAAGAAAATGCCACGTGCATTAGTAAGTAGTAAACATGTGGAGGAAAGAGTTTGGTTAGCTTCAGTCATCTTTTAACAGGGAAGCTTGACTTGCTTAGCCGAAGGCAGATAGGGTATTTCTTTTGCTTAGCCTTAAGAACTTTGGCACAAAGGCACAAGATCTACCCTTTTATCTCCTACTTAAAAATGCTTTAAAGCAACAAATATTCAATATAGCAAGAATGTTTATGTTGGGACTGTTATGGATTATAGATTTGTGCTTTAAAAAAAAACCCAGAAAATGAAGGGCAGCTTTTCGAGCACAGTTAAGCCCCAGTAACCAGCAAGTCTTGTTCTGATAACACCTCTAAGATGCATTTGTTGGCAGGTTTGCGACTACCTGGTTACTGTCCCCTGCTCTGAGCAATGCTCATGTCAGATACACTGGCACGTTTCTACCAGTCTTCCATTTTGAAATTCAGATGCTCTTTTGCAACAAGCTGCCTACATATAGCAAATGTAATTTGTGATTCCTTTTTAGATACACTGCAGCTGGTTGTTGAAATCAAGTGTATGACCAGATTTTTGCTTCTCTTTCTCGTTTCTTTTTCCAGCTATGAAATATGTTGCTTGAGGCCCCATTTCTTACAGATAAATTCTTTAACACTGGTGAACAAAAGTTTGTTTATTTGCCTTCTTTCTGGAAGAAGGCTTCGTTGTGTGCTGAAACAAAAGCTGACCAGATATGGATCTCTTCTGATCTGGGTTGATGAGAAATGGCCTTGAAGCTTTTTTCTCTGAAGTTTCCACTCGCAATTTACTTCTGTGAATATTGAAATAGTTGATGCCTTTGCTCCCATTTTCTTCAAGCATGTGAGAACTTGTTTATTCAGCAGAAAGCAAAGTTATTTCTCAGATTTTGTTGGTGATAAGCATGAATCAGGCACATCAGTCTGGAAACTGTTGAACTGTGTTGTTCTCCTGCTTCTCATTTGGTCCTCTGCGTGTCCTGTGTGTGACAGCACAAGAGATAGAACCCACAAATTTCTTTCCCTTCCCTAGCAATGGACAAAATCTGACAACTGTCTCCATCCTAGCTTCAATTACATTTCACATAACCACAGTCATCAACTCCTTGAAGCTCTGTATCCTCAAACCATGTCTTATCCTATTTTATCCTTTACTAGATCCTGTGGAAGATCTCTTGAATGTGGGCAAAGCTTCTCTAGCTTACTAGCTCTGAGATGTGCTGGGCCATGCAGGCTGAGATACAGTGAGACATCTTTTCAGAAGTGAAATCTATGGTCATTTTCTTTCATGGAACGGCTCCTGCCTACCAAGTGTCTGCTACTTTCCTCTATTGAAATAATCTGTGAATGTCTTAGATTTTGCCTCTGACAAGAACTTTTTAACAACTGGTACCAAAATACCATTAATTCATTTCAGGAGCTTTTTGTCTGTCTAAGCTGGAGCTTGAGGTTACAAGTTGAGGTGCCAACAACTGCAGTGGGGTTGGAAAGACATTAGATTCTATGAAGTGGGAAGCTGACTTCAGCTTCATCCTGTAGGGAGTAACGTATCCTGGTGCATGGCAAGCTCATACCCACTGCCTTTCCCATGCTGGTTTTCTACTGTGCTGAGGGCAGCCTTTTGTCAGCAGGGCTTGCTCGCAGCAGCAGTGTTGTCACTGAGTTGAGAATATGCAGGGAGAGTTGGGGGAAGAGGTGCCCCTCCTAAGTGCTGTCTACAATTGCCTCAAATACAGGAAAATAAAGTACTGGCTGTTTCATATGCAGGATGAGGATTGTCTTGGCTTGCTCCCAGATTTAAAACTGGTCCACAGCTGGTTTGCATGTCCTGTAAATGGCAGGAAGTCAGAGCTTCCTTTGAACTCCTTAGGTAAAACCCACTGACCTGTGTACATGCCTGGAGCTTTAAGGTACTTTGACAGTGTGAAGGAGTATTACGCTGCTTTCTGGACTTCATTTCTGTTCTTTACTGGTGTGGTTGAAGTCAAGTACTGATTTGTCCAGACCCCATATGAACAGAAGGGTTGCAGTCCTACCTTGTGTGTGACTCAGTCCTGTGGCTGGGCTCTCCATTCTCTCTTCCCTCCTGAACTTTGATTACTGTTATGTGTGTTTCAGAAATGAAGTGTCAGCTCCACCATTTTCAGAGGCAAGAGATGCAGTCCTAAAATGATTTTGAAATAATTTGATGGTCACATGCTGCAAGGCATCCCACCTAAGTGGTGTGGTGTTCCCATGTGGTCAGTAGTACTCCACAGTGCAAATACTGATAGAACACATACTAAAAAGCCGACTTTTATTCCCTTTGTTTCCCTGAAATGTTAATAAATATGAGCATCTATTTCCTGGCATTAAGAGAACTTTGTATTACACTTGTGTTCTTGACAAAAAATTCCTGTACCAGATTTCCTTTTTGGCCAGAATGTGTGGTCCAGCAGAGCCCAGGCCTTTACTTTTAGATGATCTCTATCAGCCCGGCTCTTTTTAAGAGCATGGGGTCACCCTCCTGTATACCGCAAATACTGTGCTGCTAGAAACCCTGTTTCACAGATGAGTAATAATTGGAGAATAACACATTTTCATGTTCAGGAGGTGGTTTCAGACACTTCTAACTGTGATTTCATCGCCCTTGGCAAGCAAAATCTGTCAAGGTGGTAAAGTAAGAGATGGCAGATCAGGAGAATGCTATCAGATGTGTAAGAAATGTATTTCTATAAAGGCAGAGGTCAGAAATAAGAGAAGGGCAGTCTGGTAAGATATGGGATTCCTGTGTTAGCTTAAAACGTGGTCTAGTTCTGTTATTCTCTGAACAGCAGGAGCTTGAAACAAGTGCTACATTGTCCTGTCCTCTCCATCCCTGTGCGTGGTTACTTACAGCCTTTCTCTTTCCATTTGCTGCTCTGACTCCTGGTCTTCCCTGAAGTACTGGGGTGTCCAAGCAGTGGTATGGAGGGGGCAACTCATTACCTCTTCCAATGTGAACATCCAGTGTACAAATGAGTCTGATCTATCACTAGGAATAGAAGTGTGATCATTTTGTTGCAAATCTTGAACAAATGTGAACAGAATTATTTATTTATTGATTTTTCACCCCTTCTTTTTTTGATGTGGGTCGTGTATTTCTGGAAGGCACGCTGTGTGTGAAGAGATTGTTTAAATTTCTCAAATTCAGATTATTTCTGAAAAAATATCTTCTTAAAAGAAGCTATTTCAGATTGGGATTTTACTCTGGACACGGTGTGATTCTTTCAACAGCACTGAATACTTCGGAGTGATTGTCATTGAAGTGTGTAATGACATGTCTTGTCAGGGCTGGATCCAGCTGTGGTGTGGCGTGGCCTGGTGGACACACAGCTGTTGCACTGCCATGTGACTGCCTGGTTGCACACGTGTTTTGGTCTGTGAAGGGGCGGAAATGGGACTTTATTTCCCTAAGGCCTCTGCTGCTCTTGTTATTTCTGTCCCTGTGTGTTGCCAATGGCTACCAAAGAAAATGCCTAGTAGAAAACTGGAAATATAATACATTTTTAAAGCTATTTATAGAGAAGCTGTTTCAAGAGATTTAGACCACCTTAAACCTGCATGTATTTTGTAGGCTAAATTGGTATACTAACTGATAATCTTCCTTCAGAGAACTTGCTTTCAATCAGTCTTAAAATATAGTTAGTGCTCTCTATAAGTAGTGCTCTCACCTTTTAGCCAGCTCTGTGGTAATGGTTGTTATGCTTCCAGCAGTGCAATGTAATTTCATTTGTATGATGCTCCTGAGCAGGTAAAGCTGCTCTTCTAATTTTTAGTCATTCTTGAATTTTATTTCAGGATATAACTTGGCAAGATGAACACTCAGCTCCATTCTCCTGGGAAACAAAGGTAAATATGCAACAATTTTATTTTTAATGTTGGTTTGTCATTTTGTACTGTTCCTTGTGCACTTACACTGTCTTCGTTTTGAGACTGGATAGAATAATGTCACCTTTATTCTATGAGAGCTGTATAAAGTGACTATCCTGCAAATGAAACAGGACTGGTATCTTTGATTTACGTCAACAGAAAAACAACATGTACTTCATGGACCAGTGTTCAGGCTTCAAGTGCAGGTGCAATACTGATTCATTACAAATCAGTTGGTTTTTCGTTGCGAACTTTTTAAACAACTTTCCATGTTTAACAACGCCAGTGTCTCAGATACTGCATAAACATAACTGCATTTCACTTCTGACATCAGGAGTAAAGTAGCTAGGAAATGGGGTGAGAAAGTACAGATAACTATTAACTTCATTGCATTCTTTGTTAAAGCCTTGTCTTCAGCTTTTTGTTACATGCTAGAATGTAATAAAACTTGTTAAGCCTGGGGCTTTGCTAGAATTGTGTTATTTCTTCTCCAAAAAATAATGAAATAAAGTATTTGTCTATGGTGGGTTGGTTTTGGGTTTCATCCCCATCTTCCCCCATGTACCTCTGGTGTTTTGTTAAAGCATTATTTATGATGGGGTTCTCATAAGGCTAGCACAGAGCCAGAGTTCTCGATCTTTCTGAACCTGCAGTGTGAGGAAATACAGTTGCACCATGTTTGTGGCTTAAAATCAAGTTTAATTCTTCTTGAAGAAAATCTGGGAGCAAAGCCACAGCTCATTGCCTTTCTAAACTGGGTATGATGAGCATGGTAAGTTTAATCACATTTTAAACTCTCTGTTTTCTGGCTTTATCTGCCAGAGAAAGCTGCTTTTCCCGTTTCTTGCAATTTTTGCCCTTGAACTATGTAGATAATCATGTCTGACCTTACAAATATAATCTTAGCCTAATGCACAATAATTATTTGGAAATGCCAGTGAATACTGAATTAATCCAGTTGACCCTAGATGACTTGTCAGCCTTTCCAACTCAAGGTCACTACTGGTAGCTAGCGCCCCTTCCCTGCTTTTTAGATACTAATACACTTATAATTTGATGTGACTCTTTGGTCCCTGCAGTCTACAGTGCTGCAATTTAAGAGAAACTAATGCCAGTCTTCACCTGTGTTAAAACCCCCTTACAGTTGTCGTGGTTCAGGAGCCAGTGGAGGATTTCCTGCAGTGGAAGTCTGGTAGCTCAGGCAAGCCCTCCTGTCTTTCAGGACCCTTAGAAGAAGCTGCCACTGGTTTTTAGTGTAATACTAAAGAGGCTTTCAGCATCTGTGAAACTGTCAAGAAAAGAAAAGCAGTGAGAAGAGTGTAGAGCTCACTGACAGTAGGGTGAAATAAATCATATGTTGGAGACAGCAGTGTTGTCTCTCCCTTACTTTTTGGTGCAAATGCTAAAACTCAGTTTTGGGAATGTGATAGCTATGATCAGACTTCTAGGCTCTCTCTTGATGGGATTTTTAAAGTTTGGAATATGTGAACTGGAGATAGTGCTTTGTGTAATGCACTGTCCAGTGATCTACGATGAGATGCATTTGCACTCAAATGGATTTTCTCTTTAATTGATAGTTGTCTTTTCTTTTAAATATTTATATGTCTAGTGAAGTGTTTTTCAACCAAGCCTGTGGATTATCCCTTGCTGATTAAGATTTATTTTCACCTTCTTCCTGGTGTCTCAAAATAAGGGACCGAAATGGATAGATGCTCTAGTTTCATGCTTCTCTGTAGTGAATGGAGGATCACAGAATGACATGGGAATGCTTGTGTAACTGATGAGAAGAGTGAGATTGGAGGAGGTTGCTTCAGAAATAATTGTTACAGCTAATCAAGCTGTGCTTCCCTCTTTTTCACTGCTCCCTCCTTGCTGACCAGACATAAAAGCTGTGCCTCAGCTGTAGGTTGAGAAGTTGCATGAGTTTTTCCTCTAGCAAAACTCCAGGGAGCTTTGTCTGGCTTTACAGGGTGTGTGTTGAGTGGATTGTGTGGGTTCTTCCTTTTGTTTTTTCCCCAGTGCCTCATACTGTGTCAGCCTTTTAGCCAAATCCTTCAACTGCTGAGTCTTCTATTTCCAGAGGTGGAGATCCTGCTTTGTGCTTACTCTTTGATCTCTTCCATAACCAAGTATTTTAATGAGATAATTATGGAAGGCAACTTCTCCATGAGGTACTGGCTGAGGAAAAAGTATCCTTGCCCAATTGGTCCAGCTTGAGGAAACAGTGAAGAAACCTGAATGAGCTGTTTAATGAGGTTGATATGTTGTAATGCACATTCGGTGCCTTGTGAGCCAATCTGTTCCCAGTGTTACTTCAGGCTGTCAGGCTCTTTCCATTCCATGAGCTCTACCCTGTGATGGGTTATTCTTTCCATAATATTCTTTTTCCCAATCTCCCTTTAATGCACAGTTTTCTGGTTTCATTATTGTTGTGATGATGAAATTCCTTTGTTCTGTTGCAGCTTTGCATGAAATGTGCTCTGGCTTACCCAAGAAAGGGAATATGGTCTTTGCCTTCTGATTTTGAAGAGAAAGAGCAAATAGAGAAGTAAATCAGTAAAACCAATAGGCACCTTTTTTTATTTGCTTGTTTGTTTGTTTTGACATTGAGACATTTAAAATACTAATATTTTTAGTAGAAAACTATAGCACTTCTCAGAAGGAAAACTCCTTGGGAAGCAATGAGTTCTCGTGGCATTGCAAATAAGCTGACATTTTAAAACTAGAGATTGAATTGGGGGTGATTTGGTTTGTGGGTGGAGCCCTTATGGACATAACGTATCTTGAAATATGGGTTGCGTTTTTAACTAGAGCTAAAGCCAGGTTTATGAACTTAGGGCTTTCTATTTATGGCTTCAGGTTTAAGTGAGATGAAAGCTGCCATTTTGGCTGAGTTTAGCCTTTGAGGTTTCTTGGTTTGTTTGAAGTAAAAAGTCAGCGAAACTCGGCACGGACCCCAAGTTATAAATGGAAAACAAGACTCGCGCCTGCGTTTGGAAATAAAAATTCTTTGCAACTCTTCCTGCACTCAGAACTTTCTGGTTTTGATGTGTTTAAAAAAAATAAAAATTAGTAGTGGGCGGAAAATATAATTTCAGTCTGCCACCTCGGCTGACATACTGAATGCACAGAGCAGCATGGGAACAAGCTGCTCATAATTCATGCTCTTAACTGAAATAGGGTTTATTCCGAGTGCTTAAAATTGACATATGCATATCCAAAAATTTGTTGATCTTGATACAGGTAGAATAGTTGTGAAGGCAGCTTTAGAGAGTCCTTTTTGTACTTTTCTCTTTTTAACTTTAGGCTTTTTCCTCCTTCAGTTCTCCTACTTTCAACAGGCCCTCAAATACTTGTTGAAAAGAGAAGCCTTTGAGGTGTGTTTAAAAACAAACAAACCAAACACTAAAAGAGAAAGTGTCAAGCTTCAATCCCTTCAGTAATCTGTTTGCTGCCTCCCTGTCTGAGTTCCTTAATTACATTGCATGGAAGTGATCTGATGATCATTTAGAAAGAAAAAATACGTTGCACTTAGAAAAATCATGTTTTGCAAACCGTTTCCTTTATCTAAAAGGCTAAATATCCTTTGTACAAGTTGATTTTGGGCTTTTGTTTGCTGTTGCTTTTTAAATATGAAGAAAGTGGCAGAAAGAATTTATCCCCTCCTTCCTTAGCAGCCTGATATTAGAAATTTTGTTACAAACCACTTCAGTGTGATTATTTTAATCAAGCTGGCATAAATGGCCGTGCTTCCTTGGAAGGAAAGAGGAGTGATGACTGAGGTTTTCCTTCACTTTTTGATCTAGACTGCAGATGTTTGAACAGCGCTCTGTGATTGCTGTTGACTGTTAGTTCTTGTGCAAAAAAAAAAACCCCAACTTGTGGTAATAGTAGCTGTGTTCCTGGTTTATTTTAATCTTCATTGGCAGATGTTCTCAGCTAAGGTTTCAGTTACCTGCATCAGTCTTCAGACAGTTTATGAGCATAAACCCAGGCACATACCTGATACTGTCAGTATGAGTTTTCTCAGGCTAACCAGTGATGGTGGCAGACTAGACTGCTGCTCTTACCGCCAAAGAGCAGATCATTAAATTCCCTCTGAAGCGCTGTACTATATATCTTTAGCGTTGTCTTCCTGTATGGGAGAAAATTACTTAGTCTGGTTTTGAGTGCTTTGCTCTGGTTTTGCCCTCACAATTGGTCTCTGCTGACCTAAGGATTTCTTTCTGACTCTCAGGAGATCCTGAAAACACCCATGGTGTGCACAGGAAACAAAGCAAAAACTGCAACTGCTTTGGGTCCTATATTTATTTTGGTTTTGTCCATTCAGCAAAGCAAAGTCATCTTCTAAATCACTTTAAACTTGGCTTTCTTACCTCTGCATATCAGGCTGTGCTTAAAACAAGTTGCTTTTGACAGTGTTTCTGCAGTCTTTGTCTCAACGATTTGGATTTTTCAGGCTGCCAAGCAAAACAATTTGTGTTGGCTGTGTTGGCTTGACTGTTTAGTAAAATACTACACATTCCTGATAAGTGAATAAGATGCTTAAAAAGAACACCAACAAAACTCAAAAAACCAAGCTCCTGGGTTCTTTGTGGTCATTTTGTTTTTAATATAAACTTATGAACTGAGTCCTGATTTTATGCAGTATTATTAAATCATTTTGTTCTTAGTGTGTGGTGCTTCTCTTTTAGAGTACATGGTTTCCCATGAGTATGTACAGCCAGTATTATGATTTGGTGGATTATCCCTGCCTTGAGACTGAAGTTATGTCTATATTTTTTAATCCAATAACTAGAATTCCTGAGTACCTTAATATCATCTTTTAAGGAAAGATGGACACAGAACTTCCTAAACCCCACAATGTACAATATTACTTATACTTATTAGACAGAAATATGATCCAGGACCTAGTCATCCTTTATTTTAAGCCTTGGAATGGTTTGGGACCAGAGAGATGAGACTGAAAAGAGCAGACTTCTAGGTTTGCCCTCCCCCCGCCCCCTTAATGTGTTGAGAGTGACTTTCTCATGCAATATGTTGAAAATACTACTGCTGTTAATAGCTTTTATTTGAATTCTGATAACTTTTAAAAATTACAGTTGGGATTATACTGGCCTGTCCGTAAACTCTCAAGACTTTCTGGGCTGAACGGTTCCCAGAAATACAAATGGTGGGAAAAAAAGTATTTGTATTTAATTCTTTAGATGGGAAATTAACAGTACAGAAACTGCAGCTCATTCATTCAGTGTTACACAAAATTAGTGAAAGCAGTTGGAGACCGAAACCCTATCTTAAGAATCCCAAACTCTGCCTAAATGACAATTCACTTTTAGCCATCAGATCTTACCACGGTATAAGCATTTGGTTCCCTGGGGTGGCAGCTGGTAGGGTGCCACAAGAGCAGTTCTGCTGCTGAATGCTCAAGTGCACAACATAGCTCACAGCAGTTCTGTCTCTGCCTGAGAAAAGCAAACGTGGTACTGCCACCATAAGTTTGATGGGGGCCAGGAGAGATGTGCATCAAGATATTCTAATGGCTGGCTGGCTAAGGGAAATGTTTTTTTCTGGGGAGAACTGTCTTTAAAAAGTCACCTTCCCCCTCCTGCTGACCAGTCAATTGTCAATTTGCAATCTGATGCAAGAAACTGAAAGCAGAACACTAATTAAACTTGGATTTCTAATGTCTGGTGACTCATTAGAATGTACAGTATTACTCATGACTTAGATGTCAACCTGGGGTATTTCACATGTGGGTCTTCTCCCTCTGTACATAAAATTGTCTCCCTACTTACACTGCTGTGCAGTTGTTGGTTTTGGTTTTTTTTTTTTTTTGGTTGGGTTTTGGTTTTTGAGGAGTATTTATAGTATTTTATTGCTAACTTTGTGACTTGAAAGATACTGCATATTAATAATTTTCTTCCCTCAGCTACATTTCATATGGATTCAGATGTCTTAAGTTGAATAACTTGAAAGTCGAATAGAAGCATTATATGTTTCAAGGAAAACAGGATAACTTGTGATGGGTCCACAGAAATTCTTGGCTTCTTGAGCTAAATGTTAGAAGCAGAACTGTGTATCTGACCTCTTGGGGCTGTATTCACATCATGCTGAGATGCAGTGCTCTCAGAACCTGTCAGGATGGTCTTACCTTCTTTGCTTTCCTTGGGGGAGAAGGCAAACTCCTGAAGAAGTATTTTCATTCCTGTTATTCCATGTCAGGTCATGACCTGTTTGATCTCCAAAGCACACTGCGACACAAATATGCAGTCATAAATGTTGAGTTGTCCTGTTTTCTGAAATGGAAAGGTGCACATCATATTGTTTCCTTTCTAAAAGAACAAAGAGGGCATCATCTCCAGAACATACTCATGAGTGGGTTGGAAAGGGTGCAACTGCCTGAAGTTGTGTTGTAATGCCACACTCTCCTCTACACTTGAAGCAGTCTGCCACTTCCAAACCAGACCTCTGAGCTGATATTTGGACCCATATATAACATAAAACATGACCACAGGCAGTGGCTTTTGTTCCACGGCATAAGAACTTCCCAGTAAGCTTGACTTTGTTTGTCTGTCTTGCTGCCATTTCTAATTTTTGTTCTAACAGACCCCTGCTTCCCTTCTATCAGTGTTTTTCCTGGATCTGATTTCCATCACTGTTCTGGTGGATCTGGGGCTGTGAAGGCCTCTCTGCCCTCTGAGCCCTGACTTTCCCTCTCTTTTTGGCTGGAGGGTGAAGGAATCATATTAGTGAAACTGACTGCTGGTGTAGTGGCCTTTAGCTACTGTCATCTCTAATGTGAGTCCTGGGGCAGGCAGCTAAGAAGGAAGACTGCTGAAAGATGGAAAGCTGCACTGTAATTCCTACATTACAAGGTAGAAGTCTTCTAGGATGGATTCCCCCCACACCGCCCTCCCATTGGATATTAGGGAAGTACAGGTTTATTTCATATTGTTGCTTTTTTTTTTTTAAGCTGGGATTTTTATCAGTTCTGAAGTCTTAAAGCATCTTAACTTCAGGATGGTAAATCTCTATTTGGTAGTGTTGCCAAATAAGCTTAGGGAAATAAATCCCTATATTTTAATATAGGGAATGGCAGTCACTGTAAATAATTCTCAGTGTCACTGAACCCATAGTTTGTTTAAGCAGAATTTATTTAGGGAAAAATATCCTGCTCTTAATTGTACGTCGTGAGTTTTGTTTAAAAAAGTAAAAATTAGAGCACTCACATTTTTCCTTCTTGCAGGCAGGGTGGGGGGTTGAGCTGTCTGGTAACAGTTGCATGTATCCTTGCACTCACCTTAATTTAGCTGAGCTATAATTACACATCAGTTGTTTATGTTCTGTGTCTTTTGATATGAGTATATTGTTAATGAAAGCACGGAACTTGGTGCTTTGCCTATGACCCTGGAAAAATATCTAAGGTACCTAATTGTTTAGAAAGGTCAGGTGCTGGTCCCTGAATCAAATTATGTGTCATCAGCTGCTGACTGATTAAAAAAATTGGTTGATAAATAATCAGTTGCTGAGTTAACATTTGCACTTTGATGAGAAGTTTCTGAATATTGAACACTAGGCATGTGAGACCTGCTAGATCTAGAGTCCCTTTGAATTTAACATACACAATAACGTAACAGTCAAGATCAAACACTTCTAGTGAAAATGGTGTGCAACTAGGACTTGTTGCAGACTCAGGCCCATAGGTGCTTTTGCAGTTTTATTCAGGAAAGGCAAGGTAATGAAGTAAAATGGGGAAGACATCACAAATCTGTAATGAACTTCAAAAGTATTTATTAACTGCTTGCATTTGAAATGTGTTCTGATTCTTTTTCAAAACTAAGCAGGTTTTGTAGCTGGATTTTATTTTATTTTTTTTTTTTATAGTTTGTTCCATTTTAGAAACACAAGTCTAGACATTAGGTTGTTCTTTTCTGGCCCTTGCTATGGTGCTGTGCTCCTAAATACAGTAACTCTTACATGTTCCTCAGAGTGAAATAAGGCTTAACTTTAATTAGCCTAAAGAGGGTCCAGCTAGTTAACAGTCAAGGTTACTGAAGTGGTGATAAGTAAAATGAACATTTTGAAGTACTGTTTGCTTCTGGGTGGCTTTTGCAAGATCTGCATCATGCTCTAAGTAGGGTCGCTTGCTTCCTTGACCTGGTGTTACCTCTCAGAAATGAGTACAGTTATCTGCACTGCAAGGGAAAACAAAACAAGGCTCTGGAATGAGTGAAGAACTGGTCCTGCTGGAGTTTGTTTTCCTTCAGAGGGGCATTAGAATTGTAAAAAGCACTTATCTATGCATACCCGTTACATCTAATCCTTGATCTTGGAAGTAATTGAGGTTTTAACATGTTGCCAACTATTTCAAAGACTGTAATGGAAGACTGCCTTTTAAACTACACTGTAAAGCTTTTTTGCTTTATATTTTCATGTAAAACATCCGTGGCTTTCAAAATGCTATTCAAATGTTTTATGGCTATACATGCTGTGCACTGCTATCTTGGATGGCATCGAGAAACTCGAATATGGATGCTTTCTCTGACTCCTATGAAGCAGGTCTAGGACTCTTGCAGTTCAGACTTTTAAGAAGTATTGGGTTTATGTAGCTACAAAGGTTATGGAGAAAATATGTAACTTTGCTGTGGTATCTGCTGTCTGGGAGTTGCTTAGCTGTGGGTAAAGGTGTTACCTATGTGACTCAAGATCAGAAGTTCAAAACTGTGTCATTGTGAAGGGCTTTGAAACCCTGTATGTCTTTAACCCTGAACAGAGTCAGATGGAGTTCAGCATTGCATCTCTGTCCATACAAGAACAAGGTGGTGCCCAGTTGCAAAATGAACAGAGGCAGCCTGTTAAAGCAGCACCTGGTGTCCAAGTCCCAAAATCTTCTCAGGCCAATAAGACCCCTGGCTCTGATGGGTTGATAGCATCAAGAAAAGAAGAGGAGTCTTCTTTCTGGAAGATAAATGCAGAGCGCTCAAAGTTTGAAGGACATAAGTCTGAGTTCCAGTCCCTCACTCCCAGCCAGATCAAGTCCATGGAGAAAGGAGAGAAACCACTTCCCTCTTTTTACAGACAAGAGTCTACTCCAAAGGAGATGGCAAAAGCTGAGAAGCCCAGCATAACTAAACCAGAGAAGTCTGTTGCCCCCAGCCTACCTTCTGTATCTCTTGAATGGGAGAAACCTCGACCCACTCAACTCCCTGCTAGTCCTCTAGATGACTTCTTTCTTCCTGACCCACCGCAGGACCTGGCATCTTCTAGGACAAACAAGGAAGATCCTGATGGTACTATACTTACAGATCCGCAAATGCCTGGACAGGTAAGGACTGCTATATCCACTGTCCTTAGATTTAAAAACTTTTAAGCATTACATTTTTAAAAAACTAAAAAGAACATGAAAATCTGACAAGGGTGCTCTAGAAGATTAGAGGACTCCATGAAGCATTAAACCATAGCTAAGCTTGCTGGCTTTTTATCCTGCAAATCCAAAGACATCTATTTAACCAAATTGTTAACTGCTATTGTTTGTTTCAATCAAGTATTCTTCAATGTAGTAAAGTGCATAGGATAAAGGCGTCATTTAAATAAAATGCCAGAAACACTGACATGCCATCCAGTGGCTAACTGACAGCAAGCTACCTAACATTTTGGGGTAAAGAGCTTGCTGTATCAGCTAAAGAGTTTGGGGTTTTGTTTGTTTGTTTTTTTTAAACAGCAAAACATGGAAAAGAAATTTAAACTTGAAAAGTAGATAAACTAGAATCTAGAATACTTCATTGGTACACACAGCACAGCAGTGAATGTCAAACTAGCTTCTCAGCTCTTTTAAGTGGTAGCCCAATGGCCACTTCCCAGTGCTTTGTCCCAGGCAGCTGGGATGCTTTCAAATGTATTTTTTCTTAAGGTCCAAAATGGAAATGGAATGAGTTTCCAGAATTAGCCTTCTTAATGTTTTGGTTGTTTTTTGGTTTTAATAAAAAAAATAACCTTAAGCAGCTCAAATAGCCAGCTGAAGCAATTTAAAAAGCAAATGCTAATCTGTGAGAAAAGAAAGGGAACAACAGGATATGACATGAGGGAAAGAAAAGGAAGAGATGTGAAGCTGGAAAACTGTGAACTAGAGTTGTTCTTCAAACAGAGCTGTGCAGTTCTGTTTGGAACCTGTGGCATCACTCTGACATAAGCCTGACATAGACTTTCAGCATGTCACATAGCTTTTTCTCTCACATTTTCCCAACAGTGGTTGTTTAAATTCCAGACAAGATGATGTAAAGTCAGATAGATGCAGCATGAGGTAAATACTTGCAAGAGAAGTAAGTGGTAGCACTTAGGAGAGGACAGTACTTAAGCCACTTCAATATTTGGAGCCCTATGCTGGGTTTGTTTTGTTGGTTTTTTTCCTCTGAAGCTAAGAGATAATACTTCTTGAGCTCTTCTCCTACAAGTTGTGACTATGGTAATCCTTTAATTTTAGTTAAAAGTTTTGTCATGTTTTCCTACAAGTTTATGGTTTATTACAGTTCTAATTCCTTTATGAATATTTTCTAGCTAAGTGAAATAGTTTGAAAAGCCTGATTTTATTTTTTCTTTTTTCATCCCTGTTGAGAAACAATCCTCCCATGTCAAAATGTGAACAGAGCAGCAGAGATGGTGTGATTGAATTACTGAGTTTTCCTCCTTTCCTATTTCTGCATTATCTTCCCTGTTCTGGGGAAGAGAATCCAGAGACTCAGCTGTGTCCCTGGATCACTTTAAATGTCATGGCTAGAAGTGCAGCACTGCAGGAATGAGCACATTCTTGATGGCCTAGTAAATAACTTATCAAAAAAGTTTTAAGGGTCTATAGTTTTCTGGAAACAGCTGGTTGTCATTCCAACAGGCAACCCATTGAATTAGTGATGCTTACATTCTGTGTTTCATTCTCTGCAATTCCCACTCTCTTCTAAATATTGAAACAACAGTTTGCCTGCAGACCAGTACGAGAATTTTATTTTTTATCTGGAATTGCCTTTTTGAGCACTGTGAGTGTTTTTCCATGTTTAGCATTTTCGGGTGTAGGTTCTTAGGTATGCTAGAGCCAGGTAATGAAATGTTGGCAGACAACATTTTAAACTTTGTTTTGTAGATAAGTAGTCAAGTACTGAGTTTGTAATACTGTAATTAACAACTACATTTTATTTCTTGTCTGTCTTTTCTTTTTCCCTTGCAGACTAGTACAAGCAATGTTATCTTGAAGACTGGCTTTGATTTTCTAGACAACTGGTAAAATACACTTCAAAATAGATCAGATCAATTTCGGGGAAGGAGTGGAATGTCTTGCTCCTTGTACATTAATTTACTAGCATTTGTGTCTTTTTCTAGAAGTAAATTTCAAACTCTTAAATGTTGCCTTTGTATAAACTTTTGTAATACCATATGCGTTTTTGGTTTTTTAAACAGTGATAGAAGTGTGGTTTCATTTGGGTATTTTTTTTAATATCTGTTAAAATTTTTAGTAGCTACTGTATTGAGAGGATGGGAGAAGTAACCATACACGTTAAAGAAAACCAGATGAGAGTCTCCATGTGCTACAAGTGGAACTGACAGGACCAGATTGCTGTTTTCAATCGAAACCTTGCTGGCATGTCTTGTAAGAGGTAGCGTAGCACATGCAGGGGTTCCAAATAAGCAAGTAACTCCATACTTCAGAAAACTAGCAAAAACAGTATGAAAAATAAGCATACAGATGAATTGCATTGATTTCTATAGTTCATTTTGTTTGAAAGTAACTTTTGTACCACTTACTTGAAAACACTTTTCTTTTAAAGAGGGCAAAGGCATTGCCAAAATGATGGCTCCAAAGAAGCACTGTGTTTGTACCCTACAAATCTGCTAAAATAATATAAGCGTGTTAGAAAAATTACGTGGGGAAATGACAGCTTTTTCTGGTCTTTGGATTAAAGACTTGGGGGTGAGTGGAGTGGAATGGGATAACACCTAATGAATGGGAGAAACTATCTTCAGGGAACACAAGCCTAATTATTTCACTGCCTCCTTACTAGCGCATAAATCTTTGTGATAGTAGTGCTGGAAGTACAGCACTGAGAATTGCTGGAGTGTAGATTACCTTTGTGTCAGGCAACCACTATGTTTATGGGAGGTTATAGCAGTATAAGGCTTCTTTGTTTTTTAAGCAGCTTATCGTCTCAAGGACTCATCAACTTTGGTGCTTTTTCCTCCTTGTGGGTACATTCTCTTCAGTGTTCAAGATATGGGTTACATTTGTTCCTGAGGTGCAGAGGCATCTCAAGGTGGCCCTCAGAAGACTTGCCTCCAGTTCTGCTTTTGAATGATCTTTGGTGTTTTAAATGTAGAGAACAAGACTAGCTGTCGTTTGAATCTGTCGTCTCTGAAATGCAGCATGATTTACACCCTGACTCTCACTGTGTTTACCTCACCTTGAAGCCTTAATTCCCCCTATGCACAGCTAGTGACTGGTCTGCTCCAATGCCAAAGGTTTGACCTTTCCCTTTACCTCAGCAATAGTCCCATAGTATTTGTTTGGGGTAGAAGGTAAAACACAGGGGTCTAATGGGTCTCATGGGTCCCAGCCAAGGCTATGAAGGTCACCATCTCCTAGACCATAATTGTGCTATACTTCTCATGGATTAGCACTTGACATTTGATTCAGTGCCAGGGGCAGTTTAATGTGCAGAATTGGATGCTGCAGTATTTTCTTCTGCCTGTTACAGGAAGTTTGAGATGTCCTGGAGAAATCCTTGCATCTAAGTGGTGTGCTGCTTGTTCTGAACAAGAGGAGGATGTTGATAAGCATTAAAACTTACTTGTTGATGAAGGAAGATGCTGTAAGCAACCACCAAGCCCAAAACCCCAGGTTTTTCTAGTGTTTTCTTAAAAGGTGTCTTCGCTAACAAGGAAGACTGCCACAGAGTAAAGTGATTTGGTAGCCTCCTTATTTACAGGCTTCTGAAAGCTTCTTTACATCCTTCCTGAGATGTACAAACTCCTGTAATTGGTGGATATTGTCTCTGTATTCAGCAGTTCAGAAAACGCTGTTTCTGCCAGCCTGGACTTTACTGCGTTTTTTTCTTAGCTGACCATTTTTAGCATTCACTACAAGCATCCAGCATTAATCCAGCTTAGTACAACTTTAGCACAAATTCTTCAGGTGTGTACTTAGTGTTGGCTTGCGCCTTCTTTTCAAAGCTGACAGATGTTAACCCTGGGGCTTACAGTTAGCAGTGAATCTAGTTTGCTATACATTCAGCTGCTGAAAAGTTGTAAATTGAAGGTGAAGATGCAAATTCGAATCTTGCTTTGATATGGGGAGATCCAAAACCAAAGTCTCCTGCTGACATTTTAAACCTCTGCTAAATACCTTAAAGCTTCTTAGGGAAGAACCTGGGCTGCCTGTCGATTCCGTCGGCTAACTAGACCCTAATACACATTGGGACCAGCTGGTAGAACATGCTGCAGAACTTTTTACTTATCCTGGTAGTTTTTCCTGTGCTTTGACAAGAGTTGATGCTCCTTCTTTCTTTAGTATGTTTTTATTAAACATTCTTACAAAAAAAATGTACTTGGTCACATTTTATATTAACGATGTTTTAATAAAGTCACTTTAAATAGAATTCAAGGCTTTTGTGTTGCTTTATGTATTGTCCTTTAATCTCTGCTTTCCTCAGTGCCATTTGGGTTGCTTGGGGCATCTTGAATCTGCCTGAGAGCTAAGAATGATCTGGTCTAGAATTTAGAAACTGGTCTAGAATGATCTGGTCTAGAATTTAGAAACTGAGTTTTTCAGATCAGGAAAAAGAAATCAATACAGCACAGTTGTTTTCCAGGCTTTTAAGACACTGTTTGGGGAAGTGTCTTTGCTTTATCATCTTATCTGATGGCTGGGGACAGGTAAAGACTAAAATCTATTTGTACTTCATTGTAATAAACTTAAACCTAATACACACACACACACAGACAATATCTTCAGGTAATCCAAAGCAGTATCTGGATCTAGATTGCAGAGCAATTTGAAAATAGCATGTCATGGTTTAGCCCCAGTTAGCAACTGAACACCACGCAACCACTCAGTCACTTCCCCCAAGCAGGATGGGGGAGAAAATCAGAAGAGTAGAAGTGCAAAAATGCATGAGTTGAGATTAAACTAAAGACAGTTTAATAGGGAAAGCAAAATCCACAAACACAGGCAAAGCAGAGTAAGGAGTTCATTCACCACTTCCCATCGGCAGGCGCACTGGACTTAGTGCAAAGGACCAGAACGGGCAATGACAAACTTTCAGGCATTTTTCCTTTCAGTTGATAGTTACATTATGGGTTTTAAAAGCATGTCACAAGGAAGATGCTAGCAGAGGCTGTTGGGTAGACTCACTTTCTGCCTTTTGCCTTATGCAGCAAGTTATCAAGGTGTAAGAGACTCGAATGTGCACCTACAAGGATAGTTTTCCCTCTGCATGCCCACATCCCCATCTTCCAGAAATATATTTTGAAAAAGAACTCCATTTCTTTATACTTGAGCTGAATTTCTACCAACAATTAAAAAGGTATTTGAAGAATTTGGTTGAGAGAATCGACACCCAATTAAAGGGGTGGTGTTACAACTATATTTAGGATCTGGCCTACACATAGTTTGCTTCAGTCTTGTTTAAGCTCCATCTTAAAAGTCCTCTCATAAAGGCATCTGGGTGCTGTCTCAGCACATGGATTCAGCAGGCCTCATGACTGAGAGACGGCTTGCAGAGGCAGAGTAGAAAACATGCTGCGGCTGCCTGCCGAAAGGTAGCAATTGATTTACTTATTGGTGACTTCAGTTACAATTGCTGAGGTTCAAACAGCACAGAGGTGTCTTTGAGACCATGGCTATGGAAAATCACTGTTACTGTCCTCTTTCCACATATGAGCTTTACACCTCAACACATAATATAACCAGCAGGTTCACAAGGAGGATTTAGAGCTTCATCTGACCTCCCACCATATGGGGAGCTTTGACAACACCCTCTAGAGTCAGTGGATGCGAGGAGGGGGATGATCACAAGGTTGGTTTGCATCCCTAACCCAGCACTTCTCCACTGGTACTGAACTGTAACCAAAGGATGCTGATCTGGTACCCAGTTTATTCCACCCTAACTGAGCAGAGAAGGAAATCTCAATTCTTGACATTCTTTTTCAGCAGACCCTCTGTCCCCTAAAATCATCTTCCAAGGGGCATGCTCCTTGTTCTCCTCTGTGCTCTTCACCGTGAAGTTGCCAAGGCGCAGGCAGCAGCTCATCCTGCTCCTCACCAGCAACCTGATTTTCCTGCCAGGACAAGTTCCCATGTACAGCACAGCAAAGGTACTGTCTGTTAGGGAGCTGCTGGGCTGGACAATTGCCTGTTACCCCTTAGCCAGGCTTAGCTGAAGCTCACCTTTAGCCCAACACATCAGTTTTCAAGCTTAGCATTTTTCATTGAGCATCAATGTGAATTTTACTCTGGATGTCTTCTGGGGCAGAGGATTCCATTAGATGGCCTCTAAGTCACAGCTTCTATCATCAGCTCTGCTGCCTAATGGATGTGAAACTTGGGCCTCATACAGGACCAAGATACTGGGCTAAATGCCCTTGGCAGGTCAGGATTTTACTGGCATGCCAACAAGTCAAAAACCATGTAGCTGCCCCGAAAATAGCTTACTGCAATTTTCCTATAATGCCGGTTTCCAAAATGAACAAGGGTATAAAGGAAAAACAAAACGAGATGGGTGGGGAAGGGAACGAGTCTTCTGTGTATTTTGGATGGTTCAATGATTTCAGTGACCAACCAGAGGCTTACACAAGGGCCGGACCTCAGCCTCAGCTTCCCTTGTTACCAAAAGTGGCAAGAGTGCTGGTGATCCTGAAGTTCAGCTGGCTGTTCGCCTCCTGGGCTTGTTCTCTGTGGTCCAATAACTAGAGTGAAGGCAGCCTTTGGAAATTTCCAACTTGCAGGTAGATATAAAGTGTGTTACAGGGATTGTTTTTTGTTATGAAAGATGCAGTGCCATGCAGCATTGCAGCAGAGACAGGAGAAAAATGAAAGATGGTGAAAGAAGGAACAATGTTCATATGGGAGGAGAAGACTCATCACATGGGCCCTCTCCACCCTGACATTTCCTTGCTACATGAGCTGAAGCACTGGCTCCAATTAACTTGGTGGCAAACTTGTAGGAAACCCACGCTTTAGGACAGCTGTTCGTTATTAAAGGGTTGACCGAACATCCTGCTCTCTTCGCCACATTTTTCAGAGCTTACCTCTGCCAAGAAGGAAACTTCTGGTGTGTGCCTATAAGCTCATGTGTAAGAGAGCCTGCTCTGGCCTCTGTGTTGTACCAAACCCTTTGGCTTCCACCACTGCTTGGCTAGAGCACAGGTGTTTGCTGGAGCAAATGTCTGTGGCCAGTAATTACAGCTTCTTTTTCACTTCTCCATCCTGGAGAAACCGAGCTGCTGACTGTGTTGGGAGCTCCCACCAGGCTGGCAGCAGTGCCTGCAGTGACCGGTGACTGTTGGAGGGACAAGGCTGCCCATAGCTGCTGCCCATAGCTGCTGCCCATAGCTGCTGCCCAGGGCTGTGCTATTGCCCCCAGGCCCTTCAGCACACCCCATGACCTGCAGCCTCAGACACACTGAGCTGGCTCTGAGAACTGAGTCTGGCCAAAGTCACAGCAGAAGTACCAATAGATGAGAGTTTCTTGGCCCACTGCCCTGCCAGCACAGAAGTACTGCTTCTTGCTTGTCCTCTGTTTTGTCCTCCCTTGCTCTCATCTCACTGAAAGAATTGTCTTGCTGTCACTGAAGATCATACAGCATCGTATCAGCAAGAAGATGTAAAGTTGCAAGACATTTTAATAATATAGCTAAATGTCAGGTGCTTCCTTGCACCGAGGCACACTCAGCATATTGAATTCCATGCATATCTTGGCTGTATTTCTTCCGGAAACCATTAAAAGGAGCTGAGAAAGGGGAAGACACTGCTAGATCAAATAATTCTGACTGCCCAACCTTTGATCAAGTTCTACTATATCTCTACCACCAGCCTTGACCCAAGCTTCGGGTCAACCTGCAAATTTTAGTACCAACTCAGCTGATTGAGGAGCTCCAGCAACAGCACCAGGGAAGCTTCTCACCATTCAGAGTTCACCAGTAACATTGCAGGAGCACAGATGACTAAGAACAAGCTTAGCAAGGAGCTAAGGATGCTCCTGGACTATCTTTCCACCAGCTGGTTCAAAACCAGTCCTGGCTGGGAGCAAGCATAGCTTGCTTTATGGCTTAGATGAATCAGCTTCTTACCTGTAGCCCTGTGCGGTCCCTTGTCACTGACATGCCCAGCATCTCTCTGCCAGGAACGATGTTTGCTCCCTGCATTCCCAGCATGGCAGGAATTTGCCCAAGCACCAGGCCAGGTCCCTCAAGCCTACAACCATCCTCCAGTGACTGAGACCTGTCCCTGCCCAGACAGGGATTGGCTTAGATATACTTCTAGCAGCCATCCATCCATTTTGGGTTATGCAGGCTCTTCAGGGCACTAGGGAGAGGTTGGTGTTGGTGGGTAGAGCAGGAACTGGGGTTGGCAAGGTGGTCACTATACTGCTCACCTCCAGGCCAGCCTGCTCCAGCACTGGGCTTGCTTGGCCTTTTAAAGGAAGGCTTCCCGGCTCCCTCCCCAGCAGCACGGTTTGTTGTTGCAGAAGTAGCTCAGCAAAAGGCCCTTTGCCAGCATGGGAAGCTTTCCCTATGAGAAATTCAGCTGTCAGGAACATGTAAGCCAAGCACCAGAGCCCATCTGCAGCCCCTTGGTGTGATCCTCATGCCCCTCAGTGCAGGAAAACATTTCATCTTGAGCTGTTACCCGCTTCCCAGTGTTCTGCCTTCCTGCCAGAGCCCCCATCCCCACAGCAAGCATCTCAGTGGCCAGGCCACAGGGAGGCTTCACCAGCTACAGCAAAGTCTCCTAAAACACTCTGCTTAAAACTCCCTGTGCAAACTTCTCACACATGCCTGGAAAATCAGGCACAGAAGTATTTGCAGAGCACGGCCATTCCGAGACCGCCGGATTTTTGTGGGCATTCTTTAAATAGGTTATTTTTGTCTCTCTCAACATCTTTATTTTCCACTCAAGGGTGCAGAGCTCTGAGATGATCAGGGCCAGCCCTCAGGCCCTCTGCTGGCATCAGCCCAGAGGTGGGCACTGTGGACCACAAGGTCACCAGCCTCCCACTGCCCTTTCATCACACCAGAGCCCAGCTCTTTCTCACTACAGCACCACTCCCCGAAGACAAGGGGCTTTCTCCAGTATAGAGCAAGAAAAGAGATGGAAAAACTGGGTTGTGATGGAAAAATCCTGGTGAGGGAGGAAACAACAGAATCAGGGGTGGCTTCTGAATCTGGTCTCACAGGCTTTACCCAGCAGTCAGTGAATGCATTTACAGAGGACTTCAAATGACATGAAAAAAACCCAAATCTTCCTCCTTTCAAAAGCACAGATTCAGTTAAAATCCATAAAAGCAGCAGCGCTGAGTCCTTCTTCGTTCATTTGCAATGAGTTCCCCACGGCATTGCTTTTGCTAGAAATACTGTTAGCATTTACTGTTAAGTTCACTGGGAGGCACTTCTGGTTTTAATTATATAGCCCTTATAATGTTTCCTCTGGCACTCTCTTAGTATGGAAAAAATGAGCATAGGATGCAGACAGATAAAAAAGCTATTAATTCCAGGGCTAACAATGCCAGATCAGTATAGTTACAAACAGATTGGTCCCCGTAACCCAGCCCAAGCATCTGGCTTTCAATGTTTGGATAGGAATGCACCAAATATCACAAAAATGTCTGTATCAGGGGGAGCTAATTTTAGGCATCATTTTTGGCCAGGCAGTAGAAGTACTTAGGGAAGAAATTATTAAACTTCCAATTTAAAAAGTGGACACATTGCACCCAGCATTTTGGAAGTGCTCTCCCTGCTTCATCCATTGCAGGGAGGCTCCAGATAGGGGGAGCTGCGTGTGCCACTGGTCCCCCCACAAGACTGGGAGAGGTGATTGCCAACACCACCGTGTCTTAACCTCCGGGGCAGCACCATGCCCACCCCACAGCCTCACCCACCCTGGGCAGATGAGGCACTGTGACTGGTTAAGGAGTGAACCAGGTTCCTGCCCCACAAAAGGGGGAAATCCGGCATTCCAGAGCTTCCCACTGCAAGACTAGGGCTGAGGTATGTCACGCAGCTTCAGCATCCTCAATTCCATGCTCTGCTTGCACAGCTGAGCCACCTGTGCAGGGCTGAGCAGCTGCAAACCTGCCCTTGTGTAGGATGGGGAAGAACCAGATCCGAGCTGCCAGATTGTCTCAAGAAGAGCGGGCAAGATGTGCAAGTGCATTCACCACACATAGCATTGTAAGCACAGTAATTATAGCCCGATTAAAGAGAGAGGAAAAGCACATGGCACATAAACAAGTTGTTACTAGAGAGGTGCACTGAAAGATTTCTAATTTATCCAGAGCCTCGTTGTTTAAAAATTCATAGGCATTGAGTTACTGCTGCCACATTTAAAATAGCTTTTAAGTTAAACAGCCTCAGTGCTTGCAAGGATCTACCTGCAAAATGGGCTCGGTTCTAAATGCCTTAGAATCATAGAACTGTTTGGGCTGGAAAAGACCTTAAAGATCACCAAGTCCAACTGTTAGCCTAGCACTGCAAGTCCACCACTAAACGATGTCCCTAAGCACCACATACACACATAATTCAAATACCTCCCAGGGATGATGGCTCCACCAGTCCCCTGGGCAGCCTATGCCAGTGCTTGACAACCCATTCAGTGAAGAAATGTTTCTTAATATCCAATCTGAAACTCCTTTGGCACAACTTGAGGCCATTTCCTCTCATCCTGATGCTTGTTAGTTGGGAGAAAAGATCGACACCCACCTCCCTACAACCTCCTTTCAGGTAGTTGAAGAGAGCCATACGGTCCCCCCCTGAGCCTCCTTTTCTCCAGACTAAACAACCCCAGGTCCCTCAGACATTCCTCATAAGACTCATGCTCTGAACCCTTCATCCAGCTTCGTTGCCCTTCTTTGGACACGCTCCAGCACCTCAATGTCTGTCTTGTAGTGAGGAGCGCCAAAACTGATCGCAGGATTATCACTGATGATGCCCCATTGAACGTCAGTTTTGGTTTTTTCCAGCTGATTAGTGGGGCAGACCGTCCTGGATCGGGGGGTATGACTGGGCTCTGGGATTCACCCCACCTCAGAGCATCTCACCCTGCTGCAGCAGCCGGCACAGCCGTCTGGAGCAGAGGAGGGCACTGCACTCCATCAATGCCAAAACATAGCTGGAACATCTGATTTCAGCCTCAGGAGCACTGAGAGCCCTCTTGACTTGCAGTATACCTTTGTAAGTCATCTAAATCAATGTTGCTTGGCCTACAGCTGGCTTTCAGACCAGAAAAGCCAAGTGCTAAACTTTAAGCATAATTTCAACTGTCTTCAGCAGCTACCCAGGGTGTCTGAGGCTTGCAGGGACTGGGAATTAAGAGAGACACAAGGAAGGGGCAAAAAATGCCTGAGATATTTTTGTTTTGCTGTCTAATGCAAATTTGACTGAGAACAAAACTATGTATGCAATGAAGGATGAAATCTAAAAGCATAGATGTAAGCAGCAAATACCTGCAGAGTGCAGAGCATCCTTCAGGAAACCAGGGACAGCTAGTTCCTTGTTTCAACACTGTAGAGGCTTCACCAACCTACATTGCAAAGGAATCAACTGGAAAAAAAGAGGTATTTTGCTGTGAGTTCTGTGTTTGCTATTGCCTGCTCGGCCCAGCCATTTGGCCAATATTTAGGGGTTTGAAGGTTGGCTCCCATCTAGAAGCAAAACAAGTGATGGAAGTTTGTTAGGGCCTTTGGCATGAGGGGGTTTGTTGATGGAGAGTGCACACAATGGCCAGTTGCCTGCCTGTTGCAGGCAGTGGCCAAGTGGGCTCTTTCTTGCAGTCACCACATCCAGGTTCCCCATGTAGACACACACACATGTGCCTATGTCTTTCCCCGCAGGGGTCCATGAAGCCCACGGTGTATTTCTGTTGGCTTTTCAAGCCCAGTATGTTACTGAGTAGCTGGAGAAATTGAATTTCCCCCTTGGGACAGAAGTGGGCCTGCGACTACAGGCAATTGTCTGTGCAGAGCAGGCTTGGGATTTGGTACCCTACCTCAGTTAATGTGAAACTGGATAATCCATGTCAAATCTTGGCTGTCAGTACCTTTATGGGATCAGATGCCTCACTACTGGGAGTTGTAGCTGAAGCTTTGCACACAAACTGTCCTACATGTATATAAAATAGAAAAATAGACAGAAAAAAGATCAATATTTGTAATACATATTTTCTATAGTGCATGTACACCTAACTTAATATGCGTCTGAAGTAGTGTTTTTCCATGTCTCCCTCCCTTGTCTATGCATCTGAGAGATGCCCAAGAGCAGAGAGACTACATGAAGAAAAGGAATACCACTTAGTTAAAAAATGAAGCACTAGAAAACTAATCTTAGGTCTTCAAATGTTTTTAAATCACTAATTCCCACTCTTGTGGTAGTCTGGTGTTAATGTTTCTCAAGAGCTGGTTGTTAGTGATCAGGGAAACTGCTAAATTAACAGCTCTGGAGACTTAATTGTCTGAACACTTTCAATCATTTATTAGGGAAGGAAATCCCTGCCTGAAAACACAGCCAATGCAGGGTTATTTTATGTCAGGAGCAGGAACAACACATCAAAGCATTCACAAGCCATGAATTAGGGCCGCTAAAATTACCAACAGGGTTTAGACTTCAAAAACCAATAAACTGGGGCTGGTGTTTATTTGTACCCTGGTTCCTGCACCTTTAAGGCCTGCTCTAATGCCGTTTTATAGATATTCTCTGCAAACGTAAAAGCTGAAACTTCCAGCAAAAAAAGCTGGCAATTCTCCCTTTCTCAGAGGCTGCTGGAGAAGATGAATTTGTGTGGCACTGGCAGCACAATCGTGAAGGCTGCCAGCAAGGAAGGCACCTTTCTAATGTAGATCGACATTCTGAGCAGCAGTGGAGTGATTTCCACCTCACATGAGGCACAGAGCGTCTTTAGGTGAGCCCAAATCACAGACCATGTCTTTCCACCATAACCAGGGCAGAGATACCTTGCCTGGTGCCTTCTGGGCTGTCTTAGGTCCCAGGTTGTATGGTAATGGCACCTTGCTGGAGAAAATTGCTGTTGTCTATGGGGGGAAATAAGGATGGGGCCACATTTGCCTTACACAGGCGTATTGTCCTTGTGCCTTGGGTGTTGTGGGTACATCCCTGCATCCGCCCAGAGCAGAGGGATCCAGCCACTGCCCACCCAGCGCCTCTCGCCATCCTTATGGGGGTATTTGGGGTGCAACATGGCTGGATCCTGGCAACAAAGCCACTTTGCCTGCACAGCTCTTCAAATGGCCTTTGATATGAAACATTTTTTACCTCCAAATTGGCATCTATTTATAGCCAGTGCAGAAGTTAGATAGCTGCCCTCTAGGATATGCATGGAAGAGCGTAAGATCAGCTCACGCGCAAAATTTATAGAGAGTTGGGAAAGTTTCTTTCCAGTGCCATCCATAGGGTTTTATCAGCTTAAATGGTTTTTCTGGAGGTCTTTACAGGCTAAAACAATGAAGACAAGTGTCCCATCCCCAGAAACTGCATACAGATGGCCTCCTTTTCCTAGAAGGACTTGCCTATCCGTTGTTCCTTGACAGCAGTGGGCTCTATGGGACCATCAGTCCCCCTGACAAACAGGTCACTTCTTAGGCCTTTCGGAGCAGGAATGGAGCCTTTGCTTCTGGTTCCCAAGGCTGAAACCCATGACAATTACATCTGTTTATGGCTCATACACTTTCACTGCACTGGTGGAAGGAAGCAGCACATTTGTTCCCTTGTGGGCCATGCAGGCTGGATTGCCCCCCAGCTAAGCCAGACTTGCAATGAGATGTTTGCAGACCGCAGTGTGAGCTGCTGAGGGAGCCATTGCTCCCTGGCTCCTTCAGGCTCACCAAGTCACGCTCAACCCAGCACTTATTTTCTTTCCCTCACCCTGAGAACATGTCTTTCCCCCAGGGGTTAGACAAACTGTGCTGCGGCGCTTTTTCAGCCATCCAGCCGGCCTTACACCTGTTTTTGATCAAGGTTTCTCTACTGTAGCTCTTTTTGGCTCAGAAAAGTGCTTTGACAAGCTTGAAATTTCCTGCCTCAGGAAGGAATAACATTTCCCTAAAAGAGTGCTGTGAGTTCTGTTGGAGAGGTAATACCCATGAGCTGCAGAGAAAGTTGGACTTACTAAAAGGATCAGGAACTGAAACAGCGCTTGTGGTGGTGGTACTAAAGATGTCCCAAAGCTCCTGGCTCCAGCATAGGACACTGGGTCGCTGCCATAGTGGCACCTTCATAAAGACACTTCTCAAACTTTACTTCTTGTACTTAGATGTTTGGCAACCCCAATTCAAGAAAATACTGCATATATGGCATCCTTGTGAGGGTTAAGTCAGTCACTCTTCAGCTAAGCCTGGTGGGGCAGAAAACTGAGCTGAGGCTGCAGCTGACTGCCATTCATCCACTCCCCTTTCCCCACTGACATGAAGAAAACCTTCCTTAGATGGAAGGAATATATATCATAGAATCATAGAATAATTAGGGTTGGAAAGGACCTTAAGATCATACAGTTCCAACCTCACTGCCATGGGCAGGGCCACCTCACACTAGACCATGTCCCAGACAATGCCCCTGTATTCCTCCCAGGCTGCCTGTCCTGGCTTCCACCTTCTATAAGCTTCTTTTTTCCCCTCTAAGTTTCCTCAGCAGCTCCTTATCCATGCATGAAGGACTCCTGGCCTTCTTGCCCCATTTTCTTCTTGTTGGGATGAAACACTTCAAAGCTTGTAGCAGGTGATCCTTGAATATCAACCAACAGCCTTGGGCCCCCCTGCCCTCTAGGGCTATATCCCATGGAACCTTACTAAG
>WYDI02022396.1:0-58443 GCA_009867235.2 Psittacus erithacus
GAAGGTGTCCCTGCCCATGGCAGGGGTTGGAACTGGATGAGCTTTAAGGTCCCTTCCAACCCAAACCAGGCTGGGATTCTATAATTCTGTGATTCTGTGCCTACCAACCTCATCTGTCAGGGGTCTGAACAGCTACTGTTGAAGTCTGTCAGAATTGCTACTGCCACTATCAGCAAGGGGTACCTAACTCCCAACAGAACAAGCTCCCCATCTTCCTACAGGAATGGAAGCATAGGAGCACTTTTCCTGGTCCCTTATCAGCCAGGCAAGAAGTCTAAGCAAGGGCTTGGTCGGTCTGTGCGGAGGAGCAGCACATGTGCTTGTCACTCCTACACACTCAACCCATCTGTTGACAATGGAGATCCAAGTGAGGGAGTAGTGAGGGGACCTGGGTGTAAATGAACAAGTTCTTGATCAAGCAGGAAGCACTAGTCCTACGTATGCTTCTATCTCCATGATCCCTTGCAGGAATTGTAACTACAAGTGGAAAGTTACTTCTGAAAAATCCTTCCCAACTTCAAACCGCTCTCAATCATTTCACAAGTAGTTAGAATCTACCAGTAAAGAGGAAAATAATTCATCAGCTTTGTGTTTAAGAAGCATCTCTGACACTAAGGACTAGAAGCTTCTGAACACAAAAATCAGGAACATTTCTGTGCCCGAGCCAACAACAAAAATCAAAAAGAAGAAAAATCCGTTGGGAAATGTGAAGTGCAATTGTAAGGGCACTGTTGAGTTCTGAACTCCAAGAAACATGTGGCTCTGCTGCTGATATTGTAATATCACTTGATGGCTGGTGCCAGGAGTATGAGGGCAGCCTCACCCAGCGATCTGCTCAGAGCTGGTCTCTAGACTCCCTGGAGTCAATGGTAATTCTCAGCAGCTCCACACAGGCAAGCTTTGTCCTGGTGTGCTTGTGCCATTAGAGGCATTCTTTCTGACGGAGCTGAGAGACAGATGAACATAGAAGTACATGGGTTTGGTCGCTATCAGTCAGTTGTGCTGTGTGCAGACATTGCTTAGCACCAGATTACAGGTGGTACAGATACGTGGAAAAGAATCTTTTGGTCCCACCATGGGCCCCGTGTCCTCTGGCACACTGACTGTACCCTGCTAGCCAGGCAGTGTGCATCCTTGGTCATCTTCTGGAAACAGAGCTCCTTTCAGGAGCCCCTGGGCTGCTGGGATCCCTTGGAAGGCTGCAGTCTTCCTCAGGCAGGACCACCCCAGCAAGGCTGCAATCCCCCTCCACTGCGGGCAGCCATAGGTGCAAGCAGGAATAGTGCCATGTTTTCACATGCTTTCAGACCTAGTTCAGGCAGAAATATTAAACATCCAGAATATCAGGCCTATTTCAGAAAAGTGATAGATGTTCAAATGTTTGGATGCCTCTTTTATCAGTCTTGTCTCTTTTCTAATAGTGCATTAGATACAAGCTTTCAAATGGTTCATCTGCAAGAGCTTGTGCTCTGTGTGGTTTCTTGTCTTCATGCTAATAGGCTAGTTAAAGGTATGTTGAATGAAGTAGGAATAGCTGTCTCCTCTAGAGAACAGTTACATTCTTGCAGTTGTGTGATGATTTCATGCTACGCAAGGAGCGGAAGAAGTTCAGGAGAGTTATATGGCAGCAATCTCCTTTTGAGGTCAGAAGTGCTAGGAGGTGAGGGGGAGAGTGTCATACAAGCACCGGCTTCAAAGAATCGCTTGGGAGAACTGCTGAACACCATGCTTTCCAAATGCAGGTGATTCACATCATTACAGCTTTTCCTAAAGGATACAATACTGAACACTTCAGTCTATTATGATCATTGCATGATCCACTTCAGAAGCACCTTCTGTTTTCTCATAGTTTGCTTGATATTTGCAGCAACTCTGTTAGGCACGTACTGCACTTCTTCTGCAAGCCTGAGAGCTGAAAGGGAAAACTGAAATGTTCCTGATTCAGAGGATGAACGTACATTGCAAAGTTAGTGCACCTATGTATGCTCCAAAGAGAAGCACTGAATAAGAATCCACCTTGATATGCTCTTGAATTGCAAAAGCTTTCTAATGTAGCCTGTGTCCATGATTTATAACAATGACTCATAATATTGCATTATACTTAATATGATGTAACGCTGATGCAAGATGCCATTCGTGGAATTTCAATGTCACAGAGAAAAGAGAGGAGAGAGCAATCTGGTCATGTACCTTGCCGTGCTGTCAAAATGAAACGTTTACAGCCAAAATGTGTCGAACCTTTCAGTACCTACTTTGCTATTTTTTAGTAGCATAACTTGAAGAATAACATTTTTATTTCCTGGAGCATAAATACCTTTCGGACGTGCATTATTGTGTTACTTGCAGTAATTTAATTAACTTTGTACTTGAGAAGACAAATTTGCTAACAGATGATTCAGCCTTGCAATTATAACCCCTCACATGGAAGTTTTCAGGGCAAATCAGGATTATGCCTTTAAATTAATTCAAGCTTTATCTCTCTTTTCTGACCCAGCTGTTATAAATTCTCCTCCTGTTCTCCCTGTACTGCTTGCTTCTTCCTGCAGTGAATCAGCATTTCAGGAAATACTAATTCAAAGAGGAAAGACACCCTAAACTCTGCTTCTGGAGGTCAGAAATAGCTGCTCTCCAAAAGGTTTGACAAATTATGTGAGGCTTCTTGGGCTGCTTGGGGCCAGTTGTGTAGGGTGTATGCAACCCCTGCTCTGAACTTTGCCCCTTCCCTTCCAAGCAGCCTGGGAACTTTGAAGTTGTGCCTGTGTGCTACAGAACTGAGTCCTGGCAGTTTGTCACCGAGGCACGGAGAGGAACAGAATGAGAGCCCTGTCCTTTAACAGTTACTGGCTCCACCCCAGCAGTGGAGGTGTCATCCTGCAGGAACCATTGGCATCACTGGCATTGGTTTGCAGTGTGGGAGCAGCTGCAAGTGGAGACATTTCGCACCCGCTGATCTCAGGTGCGAGTGCTTCTCACTGCTCCCTGGGTGTGCACACAAGTGTTTTCCAAGCATTGCACTACCAAGGCTGCTGGAGGAAAAAACACAGGCGGATGCTCTCCACCTGTCACCTCTAAAGTACTCCACATGTGGCACAGTCAGTTTTCATTCACCTCTAGAAAGAGCTGACAGACAACTGTGAGATTGCTCTGGCACAGTCATGTTGGTTTAGTGGTGGCCTTGGCAGTGCTGGGGTAACAGCTGGACTTGATGATCTTAAAGGTCCTTTCCAACCTGGCTGATTCTATGATTCAAAGAGACTGTTGTTGGCACCACAGGAGATGGAGGGACATCTGCCTAAGTAAAACAAGACTATGAGAAGGTGGAAAGTCTTAAATTAAGATCTCAAGAATGTCTGGATTAGACTTTTCCTGGTTCTCTGTAGGTTTATACCATGCAGTCCCACTCATGCCCAGTGGGCCTGCACACTGCAGTGCAAAGTCTGTCATCTCTCGCTCACCAAGATGGAACGGATGAATTTGCCAGTGATTTTTAGGAAGTCAACTAGATAATAACACTTGTATGATTTACTAGAGTGCATCCTGAGCCCTCTGCAGCTGCCGTAATCCTAAAGAACAACCGTTCCACAGGTCACTCATGAGCGCCCGGGGCAGTGGGCACAGCACACAGTACAGTTTCACAACACGAGACTAAAGCAGAGAGGACTGGCTTGTGAACCGCATAGCAGTGCCTACAGGTGAAGATAACAAATCAATAGGAATTGAACATCTGGTTTATTTCTGGAAGGCCATTAGGTGCCAGTCTGTCTCCTATGTGCATCAATATCATCAAAAACCTAGCCATGGGCAAGTAAAACTAGACAAGAATTTGTAGCCCAGAGGAAAGCCACCAAGAATAGATTGTGTGGAGACTGATAAGATCCATATTGCTCCAAAAGGGAGAGTACCACCTCAAAACAAGACAGTCTTTGTTGTGAAAGGGTTAGGTTGTGAGAGACCTAGCTTGCCAAATACCCGTAATGGCCTCCCTCTGCCAATTGTCTTTAAGTACTGTGATCTTACATATAAGAGTAAAGCCTGAAAGGAATCTTGCTAGCAAAAACATCATTTATTCATTCTCTCCAGGATGGCGGAGGAACGTGCCTCTTCCCAGTAATGTTACTCCTTCTTTCCCCTGAAGATTTCAGAGATTTGTTCGAACAAAGATCAGTAATTTTGCTCTGTAAGGGATGCAGGAAGAAGAGTAGAAATATCTCTAGATCAGAACAGTTCCTGAGCCTGCTGGAGAAATGGCAGATGGCCAGAGATAGCACACACCACTGTTCTCCCAGGTAACAATGCTCAGAGCTCAGTCTTCCAGGCACAACCCTCTAGGACAGCAAATTGTGCACATATAGGTGAGAAACACAAGGCGCTCATGTCCTCAAGGCTTCTGAATGCAGGTCAGCTCTAGGACCAGCTGCCCTCCTTCTCTACCCTGGGTCCATACCTGGGCGATAATGGAGACAAAAAAATGCAGCTTCTTTTCTCTGTATCTTTGAGCTTTGCATTGGAAAGCAAAGAATTCTAGGCAGTAGCCAGTTCACCTCGGTATGCAGCCATCTGCAGGCTGCGCTGTCATTTCTTGGGAGTCTTTTAACTGCCAGCACCTATCGAACACAAGCAGAGCTTTGAAGGAAGTAGCTTTCCCACAAAGGTGGAACTCCTCTGCTGTTTTCTGCTTCAGTGGCTTTGTGCTTGTGCAACAGAGCAGACTGTGGATATCGGTGTTTTACCAGGCTTCCCAGTAAGCAATAAAGATCTCAGATAATTTGTTCAGCAAATATTAGTGGGTAGTCCTTGATTTATTCTCAGAACTCAGTGTTAATCCTGCTAGTGGTTTGACATACTGTGTTTGCACTACAGAGCCAGACACAAGCAGGCATTGGGGATACTAGACAGAGTAAAAACCATAATCTCATCTATAAAACTACTACAGTAGCATTAAATAAAAGAAGGGTTAGGCTTTTGTTTGGGGTGGAAATGGCTTTTTTTTCTTTTTAATCTACTTGGCTCCAGCATAAGTGGAGATGTCTCAGAGCCCACAGGTAATTACTACAACAAAAATAGTATCCACAAATTTACTGCTGTTCCTAACTTCCTTTTCCCTTTTGCTTCTAAGTCACACTAACTTAATGCTCAAATCAGTACTAATGCTCAGTGGAGGAGGTAAATCAGAGAGCTCAGAAAGCAAGAGGATTGACATTCATTCTGTAAGATGTGATTAGCAAAACAGCACCTTCCATACGGAGAGCAGCGCTGGGCTCTACCTGCGCATGGGGAGCATGAGGCAGACCCTGGCCACTCCTCACTGGTGTAAATCAGAGCCCCTGCATCACCGAGACTGTTCAGTGTATGCTGGAGAAGGCCTGACCAGCAAAGATCTGAGGAGCACAGATCAGATCAGGTCTTGCTGCTGCAACAGCTGCTGTTGATAATCAGAAAACTGGACAAGTGGAGCAAACAGCAAAGGCAGCAAACTCGGGGCACTCAGTGCCCAGGATCCACAGGAAACATGTTGGAAGCTGCTGAATTCCTGTCTCTCTGAGCACTGATTCTGGAGCAGGTGCTTTCAGCTACCCAGTCCGAAAGAATGGGGAGGGGACAGGCATCTTGCTGTGCAGAATGATAAAGCAAATCCACATAATGGTGTAACAGTGAGTCAGCTTGTGACCTTTTGCTAAAGTATTTTAATACTTCTAAAGGTAGTCCTCACACAAAGAGCAAGGTTTAAAGAGTTGGGTTGAAAATGATCCCTTTTCAAATGAGAAGTTCATGTCTGAACCTGACGAAAATCCCATTCACCCACACAGCAGCAGCAAGCTTTCTATCATGAAGTATCATTTGACTTTACAGTTAAAATGTTTGTTTGCTTTTTTTCTTTTTCTAGCTGTACAGAGTAACATTTAGACAAATATGTGATGGACAGATGGTCCAACCAGCTCGTATAACTCACCAAGGTGCCTACTTGTCTACCGTAAAATGAGGTCAGCATTAAAGCACACTGCAGTTGCCAGGCACTGTCCATGACCTAACCCATCTCCAGTCCCAGGCTGGAGATGGCCTGGGAGGAAAGCAGAGGGACTTACCTTCCGCCCGGCCTCGTTGTTGTGCAGGTTCATGAGTGTCCTTGCATTTTGCTTTATCTCCCGGGCATCCACAAACACTTTGGCAAATCCTATTCCGTATCTGATGTCCGCAGAGCAGCCTCCCCATTTCCATCCTTCCTCTTTATGGTACTGTCCTTGTTTTTCTTTGTCACAGCCACAGTCACTCAGGTTGCCCTGTGTACAGGCAGCTGTGATTGCATGTGCTACTCCAGCAGCAATGATGGCGTATGTGAATGCTGCTTCTCTGCTACCTGAAATGAAAACAGTGCTGTAGATACATGATACAACATGGTGACATAAGTTAGAAAAACATAGGCAAGCTCCTGCAGTGCAAACATCAGGAGGCTATTATTAGAAGTGCTGTAAATATGCAGGCATAAGCAGGTCTCTACTCTTCTAGGTATTGATTTTTGTGGACGTTCACTTTCTGAAATGATAGCTCTCAATGAGATAGTAAGATATAAAGTATTGTTTAGGCAACTTCATATATATATTTCCAGATGGTATTAGAAGCAGTCAAATTAAATTTTTCTAGCAATAGGGTGGGGTGGCAAATACCCAGCTCAAAAAGAAAGAAAGGAAAGGAAAACAGGTGGAACTGGGAGTGAAATTGCTAAAACAGCCGTACTCAACTTAAAAAATCAGAAATGGGATTTTATTTAGAAACTGAATTCTGCAGTAAAAGGTATTGTACAGGAAACCCACCTCTGTTTACAGGAAGAAAACCTCTGTTAGAAATCTTGTTCAGAAAATATCTTTACTGATCTGGAACATGGGGGTTTTATATTGTAGGTATCACAGAGTTTTCAGCAGTGATATTCGTGCAGACGCAATGAAATCAGTTTTGGGTTTAATTTCAAAATGTCTCAAAATTTAAATTTCAAAATTTAATTTTTCAAAATTAGGATGGAAAAAAAAACTCTGCCCGGTTGCAGGTACGTGACAAAAGCAAGGCAAAGTAACAGCCTCCCCAGAGGGCTGTGAGGAGGAAGTTAAGCCAATATTAATTTGTGCAACACAGAATCATAGGATACTCAGGGTTGGAAAGGACCAACACATGGCTGTAATAACAGGCTTCTTTTTGGTTCTCACTTTAAATCTGTGATTTAATTTATCTTCTTGAAGCTTTTTTGCATTCTGCTCTGTGGGTTTCCCATGTGTGGATCCTACAAGATCTGAGAGACTTTTGGAACCAGCTCTGATGCACAAGGGCCCCTTCAAAACCTAAGCAGATTTACAGAGGTCGCCTATTTCTGCCAAACAGCCCTTTAAAAAAAGCTTGGATTTCCCAAACTAAGCAATTATCCCTACTCTTATTTCTCCATGGTCAAAATCTACCCTTGCATCAGTAGGATCAGAATCAGGCTCTTAACTGGGAGAGGTGCAGATGGGAAGATCAGCTTCCCTTCTCCAAACACCCAGCAGTGGAGTTCTGGCAGAGCTCAGCTACTGGCAATAGTTTCTCATACATGAAACAAGCACATTTCTGTTGTTTATTGGATTTCACAAAAAAATCATTACTTGGGAAAGAAATCTTACAAGCACTTCATTCTCAGCTACATCCCTTTCACATCCATGATCTGGATTTCTCTTACTTGCCACTAAATGGTTCTTCTAATGCAAAACGTTCACTTCCTTAAGGCAAGGAAGTACAATGGAAAACAAGATAAAATCTGTTAATAGGCAACTTCACACCCTTTTATCGCATAGGCAATATTCCCATTAATACTGCCATGCACTGTATTTAAGAAACTTGTCGTCAAGTATCATTATTCCTCAAAGGATTTCTTGTTTCCCTATATTTAAAAAAAGTCACCAAATGTTGCGTTGTTGAGACTGTAGACTTTGCAGATGAAGCTTTCCAGAACTTATGGCTTTTTATGAAAATCTGAATGTGCGATAGAAATCACAGTCTTTAGATGGATCTGGAGTTGCACTTTCAGTGCCTCTGTGAGGCTGTGTATGGAGACCAGAGGAGGCAGGTGGAAACTGGGTCCCACTCCAGAGTGAATCCACCCGGACCAGCCAGGGAACCTTGTAGTTCTTTCTCCAGTTTATTCTCAAAAATATCCTCACTATTTTGAATACAACCCGATGAAAAATGCACTGACAAACAGGGCAAGGTACAAGAAGAAGTCCCAGTTTCTCTGCTCAGAGGGGAGCAATGCATTACACCAGATTTCTGGTGAAATTTGCATCTGGTTCTGGTTTTGCTTTGGTTGGATGATTTCTGCTCTATCACAAGTTGTTTTCAAGATCTAGAATAAAAACCACTGGGAGATCACTTTAACCTGACATACTCAATATATTAAAGACTAAGCAGTTCTTTTGCTTTTTAGAAAGGAGCAAAACGCAACACAGGGAGTATAAAACTGGCACAAGCAGAATCAGACCCCAGTGTCGATCTTGACCATAAAATATATTACACAAATTAAGTTATTTTATAAGTTGGTCTTTTCTGGGGGAAAAGCTGAGCAGCTTTTTAAAACCAAAAGTTAGAAGATTACAAGGTAAACAAAGCAAGTGTCTGGAGGAATTGATCCAGGCAGGAAGCACCTTGGCATTTGTGCAGTATTGATAAAGTGGAACAGGTTTGTCACGTCTGCATCAAACTGTCCCTGGTTTTCCACAGATCATTCACTTGAAGCTTCATTACCCTTGTCTGGCCCATAGGAATGTCAGCATATGGGCTAGGGGGAAGCTTAATTCATTTTGAGCCTTCTCTGTGACAATGCTTTAGATACCAAAGGAGTGTAACAGGGCTTTGGAAACCAAATGGGATAACATGAGAACATGCGCTTTCCTAACACTTTTAAATGGCAAATGCTACTCCTCAACTCCTGGTTTCAGTAGACCGTTGAGGTGCCTGGAGGATCTCAGTGGGAAACACTGCTTTAACAAGGTACACTCAGGCTGCTGCTTGCAGGCAATGGGTGGTTTCCTCTGAGACTCTGCTGATGCTCCAGAACAGCTGACCTGCTCCATATTCAGTCTAATCTCGAAATATGGGTAGATTGAAAGGTGCAACATCATCACTGCTGGATGCTGGATTCTGGATTCTGGAACAATCTGGGAACTGAGCTGATACCATCCTCTTTTATCTTCTTTCTTGTTTAGTTTTCAGCTTAGATATGTGCCTTACTTTCCCTCTGAAAATTTACTAGTAAACACCTTGGGGTCCTAGCGTTAGAAAAAGGTCAGGCTTTGGTATCAACACAGTACTGAGACTCTCATATTTACTTTAAGCTGAAGATGACGGTAACTGTAGCATCACAAAATATTTCATAGGTGGGAACATCAATTCTGGTGCAAGAAGATAAAGACATTCAGTAAAGCAGGAGGTATGGTACAAAACATAGGCTAAGGAAAGGACAGAACTGGCAGCAGTGCATCACACCATGTGAGACACACAGCCTGCTTTGGCCAGTGACCAGAATAAGCAAAACACTTCTTTCCTAGCAAAAATAGTTAGTCAGCAGGCTGATGTAAGATCTAGGGATTTGCTCTTCTGTATGACTGATAGAGTGTGGAAAACTCTAATCTGTAGTAATTACCTCTTCTAGATGGCTCAGAAGATCAGGCAGTAGCTGGAAGAGTAAACTGGTATGTTTTCAGCAGTGAGATCAGAAAAGACCTTTTGGAGAGAGCTTAAATAAAATGTATTCATTGGCGTGAGCTATTCAAACTGCCTCTTGAACAATTTTCTGACCCATTCACTAGACACATTGGGTGGAGACCCAGGAATTAAACCTTCTCGCAGTCAGTTCCCACTGAACCCATCCTTAAACTGCAACTGGAGTTAAATCTATGATTTTAAAGAAATAGTATTTTTGAAAAAGTAAGTTTAATTTAGAAATGCATATAAAAAACAAATCCAGTGATCTTTGTGGGAGGATTGGTGGAAATCATGATCCCAGATGTTAGGTCAATTTAAGAGGTTTTGTTAAGGATTTTCTAGCCCTTGACTTACAAGGATGCACGTAAAACCACTTGTGATGAGTAATTGGCAGAAGAAAGAATGAATGACAGCTGCCTGAGCCCTACAGGAGATGTGAAGACAGGTGGAGAGTTGGCTGTGTGTGTACAGGAATGGTAAACCATCCTTTCGGCTCCCAAATCACATGTTTTTCTTATTGTCTGGTATAAGCAAAGGCTAAACACATGCCAGAGCTCAAAACCAAGCATTAGCAGCTGCAGGAAACGATGCAGCAGTCTGTCAGAGGTTGCTCTGGTCAATAATGAAGCTGGTGATCTAATGGGTTTCGAACCATGGCAGCATTTCCAGGTATAACCGCTGTAACACTGTAAGTGAGGTTCAAGCACAGTGGGGCTGGTAGGGAGTGGGGGGCAAAGCCGGTGCTTGACCCCAGCAGTGTCACCCACCAGCACTCAGCCTGGCCATGGGATATGAGCACCGACACCAGCCTGGCTCTGTGGCTTCCCCATCCACACAGGGGTTGTACTCAGCCTACGCAAGTGCTTCAGTGCTGTGGGAACACAGAGGCTTTTCTTCATGTGTCAGACATAAAGAGCTTCTTGCTCTTTCTGGGCTTCCATAAGGTATCCAGCATGTTGCCACTCCAATTGCTTTGACGGCAGAGAGCTTGCCATCCATGGCTTCCAACATTCCTGCAACTCCACTCTGTTGATACAAATCATGCTTCAAAGCACTGGAGTCCTAGCTTTAGATCCTTCACTGGGCAGCATGTGACAATTCCAAGCTGGCTTCATCTCTGAGCTCTGCACAGTCAACCACCACCACATTGTGTCAAATGTCACAAAGAGAAGCACTAAGATTACCACAGCTATGTGCAAATGTAAGTTTTACCAACACAGGTGGCTCTCCTAACACTGAGCATACTTCCATACAATGCATGCATACCTGGGAGCATTAATCCTGAAAATACTCACGTGTGTATCTTTGCTTTTGGGTGTAAACGTTTGTGTGACTGGGCTTTGGTTGATCAGCAAGTGGATCAGCTGCAAAGAGTGGTCTGCATTCTGGTTTTAATTTAGCTTTCAATTTAGTTTCATCTAAAAATTTGAACAGTTTATAAAAAGCTTCATTCACACCGATTAGAAAGAAGAACTTAGTTTTAAAAAGCTGCATAATCCCTTGATGTTGCACGGGAAACAGGACCTAAGCTTGCGAGATAGAGTGGGTTTACTTGCAGGTGCTCAGCAGTTCAGTACCTATCGGGATCTAAGTATGTTTCCAAATAGCCTGGCCCATCCCATCAGTCCCCCTCATAAACTGACTAAGCTGTGAAATAAAAAAGACAAATTTCTGTTTATCTCCCTGGAAAACACGGGTTGTATTTTTTGCTCTTTAAAGCCAAAAGGTCAGAGAGGGAGTTACCTGCAGTGACATGAGCTGAAATATGATTGTGAAAATAGAAAGATGGAAACACGATGTGCATTGCCAATTATGTGCCATAGCTGACATTACTTCACATCTCTCTATAGAGGTCATAACTCATAGCTAGGAAAAACGAAGAACAGACTCATCCTCTACCTACTTTGGGGTTTCCCTCCTCCTTCCTTGGTAGGCTATGTACGGTCTTGCATTCTATTTCCTTAGCCTAGCATGTGTGATTAATAAAAATGGTAGCTTAAAAAAATCACTGAAGTACCCCTCTCCTATTTGCCTTCCCCCTTCTGTAATGGGTCAAAGTTTTGAGGGGTTTGGTGCCTTAAAATATTGTACTGACTTGAAAATGGCAGTTCTATATATATAAGCAGCATGCTCTTTGCAAAGATTAGTACCAAGAAATAAAATGAGTTGCTCTAAGAGCCATTCAAGAGTTTGGGGGGTTTAGTCACTGCCCACATTCACAAACTGAAGTTTAGTTTTGACACATGACATTCTTGGAGAGGAAACACTGAAGATACCCTCTTTAAACTTATGAAGTTGCTACTGAAGGCATGTGCGTTACAAACATCACAGACGGTATTTCAGAGTTCAAACAACAGTTTCCCCTTTTGTGATGGTTCTGACCCCTCCAGAAGCCGTGCTCCAGGAAGAGCCACATGCTGACCCTGCAACAGGAGAGACTCTTCCACCTTTCCAATGAAATGTAATCTTTTTGTTTCTCTGAAACATGTACTCACAAGACACATTTGCAGGCAGGTATGAAAACCTTCTGATGGGAATTCCAACTGCAGTGACCTTGGGGCAATGTTTTATCTTATGTGACAGTCCCTGCTGAGATAGATTGACTTCTTGGCTTACAGCAGCATGCTGGGTTTGGGGTGTTCAGGCCATACTTCAGCCTGGCCTCTGTTTTGCCTGCAAGTGGCTGTTCTCATGCAAGAATCTGACATTAAGAACTGGCTGTAAGGGCTGGAAACTGCACAGAAATACCAATTCTGACCTTGCCTGAGTAGATAACACGACACTTGTGAATTTCAGTATTCCTGTTCCATGTATCTCATGGGGTTTGCAACACCACTGGGTCAGAAAACTGAACACTGAATAGTGCAGGAGCACTTACAGCCTGATTTCCCATAGACTTGTGCAGGTAATCTTACATGCAATATGAGAACAGCAAGATTTTCAGGACGAGCTACCAGTAGTTGTTTAGTTGGTCTCTTATTTTGTCATTCAAAGAATCAGACTATAAAACCTAGCACAAGAGATTACATCAGTATTTCAAATCAAAAAGCTCTGGAAAATGATTGAAGATTAAATCCTGTCTTGAACACACCTGTACCAAATGTTTGCAAAACTGTGTCCTTTACACAGCGACAAAAGAAAGTTTTACTCTATTTTCTTTTAACTCTACCAGACCAGATAGGAGAATGAGCTAGATCTTGTTCTCTTTTTCGTACTAGCAAAAGAGATAGTTCCTGAGAGGTCCCGAGCAAGCTATTTAAGAGTTTGGCTTGTAGGGTAGTTGTTATTTATTGCAATAGACAAAAATACCCCCTCTTCCTTTATGCTCTTGAAGCCATAGAAGAAAAGTTTATTTTAATATATGGGAAATAAATCACTGCTAAATTTAGTCCAGTGGGCAGTGTAGAGCTGATACAGTGTATAAAGGAAAGCTAACAGCCTGTCTTGTTTTAATGTGTACATCAGGGTATATCTGTAGTGAGCCCTCACTCAAAGGCACTGGGCACAATATATATTGGTGCTGTGTGCAGAAGTTGGGTCCATATGGATTCTTGTTTTGATTTCAGTTTTCCTCACTCAGATGAGTAATGTCAGATGGATGAAAGTATCAATATGATTATACTGAAACATTTTTTAGTGTGAAAGAAACCAAAGAACTGGTGCATTTCAGTAAGACCAGGATGAAAACTTGGTTGAAACCTGTTTTGCTGCAGTGCTCGTTGAAGACCACCACGTCTTCACAGCCCTCGGCTGATTCTCTCTATCCTCTCCCATGCAGGGTCCGTGACAGCTTCTGCACAGTCATAGTGCCTTTCTTTTCATAGACTTGTACTGAGATGAGTTTCCTTTGTGTGTCACTTTGCTGAGATTAAGTCAGTTTGCATTAGTTTCATTTGGGAGGTTTCATTTAATAGTGGCAGTGCTGCACAGGACATAGTTTTTCCGTTTTTCCCTATGACGCCAATATGGTGCTGCCCTCTAGATACCATGAAACGTTTACATATCCTGAGGGAATTATTTGAGTTAGTTATTCCTTGGCCTGTGATTAGCACAAACAGCAAAGTTACTGTTGACTACCTGTTGACAAGGTTGCACACCAAAACGGGTTTGTAAGGCACCTGATGAAAAGCCTTTGCTATAGCACTTGCTCTTTCTGCAGTCCGTCAGAGCCCAGATCTGATTTTCACATTCTGTCAAAGGCATCCCTGGTTGCTCAGATGTTGAGGCTTGAACCACATCTCACCTGAAGAGAGGTGGGCAGGAATTTTTTGGCCAGTCCTGCTTTAAACCCTTGGTTTGATTGTGGCTGTCTTCAGGAACAGAACTGCTGAGCACTATAACAAATAGGTTTGGTTTTAAAAGTGTCCAGAACTGCAGCATTGCGTCATCTCCATGGTTATTTTAAAATTTCTCTCTGTGACTTTACATTATTAATAAGGTGTCTACAGAATTGTCTAGAACAAAAATCCTTGTGGTGATCTTGATGGTGACTTTATCACTCCCGTAACTGGACCGAGTCCTCTGCTGGAGTAAACTGATGTCACTTTTACTCTGTTATTTCTCTTCATGTTATTGGCACTTTTGTCACCAGCTGTCACGATAAGATATCCGCAGTATGTCAGTAGAGAACAATCTCTTATTTGAAGGACAAACTAGATAAAATGACACAAAAAATGGAGAGTATATGCTGTGCACTGGTTTGGAGTGTGCTACACGAGCTGGAAACTCCAGTCTGCGGTCACAAAGAGGACATACGAAGCATGAATGAGTTTAAATAGTTGTTAACTGTAACTCTGCAACTAAATTATCTGAATATGGATTAGATGTGAATTTGTTAAAATACAGATACATACAAGCTACAGATCAGAACAGGAAAATTGTATTTGATGCTCTCCTCCTACTGACTTCACTGTTCCACCAGGGCGGCCTGTTGGCATTTTAAAAATAGGAAAAGAGGAGCACAGAGCAGAGTCTCTGTCCCTCAGCCACACAATGGCAGAGCCACAGGGAGAACTGAGGCCTCCCGAATCACCCTGTAGTGACAAGAAGAGAATTTCAATAATTTGGGCACATTTGCATAACATTCCTAAAGCGGATCACCCTGTAAAGGTAAAAGTAAAGAAACCAGGTTCTGAAGAGGTTCAGCTTGGTGTGCCATCAAAATCACAGCTTGGGAAATAGTTCCCAAGAATCTGTGGTATCCAAGGGAACTTATTTGTATGGACAAACACACACAAATCCTATTAGCATGAGAGTTATTTAAGCACATCCTCCCAGATTGATATTAGACTGCTCGCTGCACACATTCAGCAGTGCAGCGGCCAGGCCAGCCACATCACTGTCATTCTGAAGTCATACCCTAATCATAGAGCCAGTACATCAGTGCCACTCCAAAGGCAGAGCGTGGCCTCTGAGACAGAAAGCTCAATGAGGTCATGTGTGGCCACGAACTTTACTGCAGGTGGCAAGACAAAGCTGCCCCACGTACTTCCTAGATGACTAGACTTTAAGGATGCAATTGGCCAAGAAATAGAATCAGCCTTTGAATGCTATAAAAGGTGATAATGTATTAGTTGCTGTTTGAATAGTATTCTGTAATACACACGATGGCAAGGGACTGAGGATCTAGAGCTGTTGCTGATAATTAAAAAAGCTACAAGGATACAGCAACTAATGTTAACCTGGATTGTTCTTGTTCACTGTAACCTTAAAATACACTCTCTAGGGTATATGGTCCTTTGTGTCCCATATCCCCTCCTCCTGTTTAGATTAAGGCACAGAGGGCTGATCTCCTCTAGTTTGTGGGCACCTAATTTGATTTACGGCTTTATGGCACATAGGTTTTACCCTTTTCATGAGGATAATATTAACCTTTATCTCTCCGAATGGTAACCTAGAGCACACCCCAACACAGAGATCTTAGGAAAAGAGGGAGAAACCTAGGGAACAGATTGTTTTTCTTACAGCTGTAGAAGAATGGGTTGTGTCAGATATTCTAGGTCTCTGTACATGCTGATAGGGAAGAAGCAGAAGAACAACGAGATAACCTGAGCAAGAGTTATGCTATAACACTTTCCAGTGTTTGAAGGCCTGAGTATTTCTATCCTCGAGACATCGTGCAAGTCTTGGGTGCAAGTAAAATTCACCACTGCAGATTTCAAACCTGCATGATTTTTATCGAAGTTTGTTTTCAAATTTAAGTGTATAACCTGTTTAAATTTGAAACGGTTTGTTATTCTTCAAATGAGTTTTATCATTTGGATGCCATTCAACACTTGACTGTATTCCAAAGCCAGTGATGAATTTGCCCTATCCATCTTAGCCTCATAATGGATAGAGAGAACATATTAAGAGTTATCACCTCAAAGACAGATCAAAGTCTACTTCCTTTAATATTGACTTTCTTTAAAAGGACCTAAATATAACCCACTAGCTAAATAATTCAATTTTGGGGGGGGGGGGGAACTGAGTGCATGTTCGTACAACAGACCACAGTAACTCCGCAGTTCTAAGATTCGTTGAAGAAGAAAAAATCCTTCTCACATTTTCTGTTTAAGGAAATGTTACTCTTGGAGTAAATGAGCCCAAACCTGTCAGCCATCCAAATGGGCTCTTCACTGACATAAGTGGCAAACACTTGCATGCATCACTGACAGGAACAGCTCAGCTCAAGGAATAGAAACAATGAGCTAATCTGAATAAATGGTCCATTTTCAGATGTTTCAAATGTCATGCAGGGTCGCTTTTACATCCCCTACTTGGCTCACTCTGTTTGATTATCAAAGGTGTTGAAATATCGGCAACTCACATGGGGCTTTCAAATTTAGTCACCTTGTTTTTTCTGATCTTCCCTTAAATGTCACTGGGGTTTGGAAAATACACGTATCAGCATGCACACATGTGATAAAACACACATTCAGTTACTGCGAGGAGTTCTCAGGAGTTCCAGAGCAGAGCAGCAAGAACATATTCCTGCATTTCATGAGAATGCACGAATAAGGAACTAGGGACATACCCTGCCATTTGTCCATAGATGACTAAACAGTGTCTGGAGCAAGTCCAGTCCAGAGGGTTTCCCAGCAAGCTAGAAGTCAGGGCACAGCTGCTCAGGGCTTTTCTACCTCCTGTCCTCAATCACTTCTTCCATTCTCATGAAAGATCCATGTTTTCTATGATGCTAAGCATTGTTTGATGGGTCTTCTGCATTTGGCATCTACATTTTACATGGGGAGGAGGCAGAAAGACCTTAAGGCTGAAAACCACAGATCCCAACTTCAACTTCTGGATGAGGAATGCTGTCCTGTAAGTGATTAGCTTTCAATGATGGCTCTAAAAATAGCTATACCTGTATTCGGAAAACACCTTTCCTGAGTCTTTGTATTTTAAGTGCTGTGGAATCAATAATTACTGAGTAAGCTTCACTACTACAGGATTCACAGTACAGGGGTATGAGAGCTCTGTTTCTTCAGGTATTTGTGTTTGACACCATTAATGCTGGTTCAGTCAAGCATTTAGATGTATTTTGCATTACTGCAATAACTGCGTGGCGGGGGGTGAGGAAGGAAGGAAATCGGAAACGGGATCTTCTGACTATTGCTTGGAACAGTTTTTATAAATGTCCTGACATCTGAAAGCAGAACCCACCCCTTCTTTGTGGTGGGAAGGGGGACACTACATATAGTTGCTATAGAGTAACTACTGTGTCCAGTGGAAGTCTCTTAGAACAAGACTGATTGCTGGACTTAGTCTCAACAGGTACAAACATCAAGCCAGCATCACTGCTGAGCTGCCCCTCGCTCAGCATTCGGTCTCTGACCACTAGCTTTAACCAGAACCAAACACCTTCTTCACATACTTAAGTACATGAACAAGGCTGCTATCCTGTCCTGCGCACACAGATGGGGAACCTTTCATAAAGGATTTGCAAGACCAGCACAGCGCAATGTTGTGGTGGAAGCTAACACATGTGGAAGGGCTTTCCTGAACCACGGCAGGTGCCCTGCCAGGAGGAAGCACGGATGTCAGTCACGCTGGTAAGAACAGCCATAGCATCCAGGTGAAGATGCCCAAGGTGACAGTCCTGCCCTGGCTGGCACAAGCTGGACGAGCCAGACGGTCCTTCCTAACACCATAGCTGTGCCCCGCGATGCTCCCCGTGTGCGCCCCTTTGGGCGTCATGCAGGTGGGAGCCGGCTAGCAGCGAGCAGAGGGGCAACATACCCACTTTGAGCTCCTTCCCGAAGACGGTCCTCTCTCCCAGGGCAGAGCAGTTCCAGCGCCCGTTGCGGAACTGGAACTGGCACTCGTTGATGCCCATCTGGGACCCTTCCCCGATGACGATAATAGCGTCGGGCCTGCTCTGGCAGATCGCCCGCTGCCGGGGGGCCAGACCCGGGATCTTGTTACAGATGATGCTGGCTCCCAGGGCCACCACAGAGGAAAAACCCCTGCAACGACAAGACACCAGGGGCTGAGGGGTGGCTGGTGCCCGAGGCATCCGCAGCACCAGCCGAGCCCAGGTTTGGCAGGTGCCCTCGGAAAACTGCCGCCTCTTCCCGCTGAGCTTCCCTCTCCCCCTCTCCACAGCCGGAGCGGAGATAAGGCGCACGCGGGCTCCTGCCAAAACGGGACCAAACTTCCTCATTCGTGAAATTAAAACGCGTGCAGCGGCGTTGCCGGCCCGGGCCAGGCACAGGCAATGGGCCGAAAGGGTTTTCCCTCTCCTGTGGGATAGCGGGAGGGCAGAGGGAGGGCAGGGAGTGACCCGCGCCCGCCGCCGCATCCCCCCCGCAGCCAGGAGCACCAGGGCCGGCAGCGCAGCGCGACCCGGCTCGGGGATGCTGCTGCGGGACGGGTCGGGGGAGCCGCCACCCGCCTGCTCCCCGCTGGGTGCGGGGGTTCCGTGCGCGGCAACGGAGCCGCGGGAGGCGGCAGGTGGCTGCGGGGGGGCGGGCGGGGGCATCCATCGGCCAGGATCCCAGGCTGGGGCGGAGAAGGGCCCGGCTGCTCCGTAAGGTTCCCCGGTTCCCTCATAGGCAGGGACCGCCTGGTCCCCGCGGCTCCACGTCCCGAGGGTCGCTAAGAGCAGGAGGGGGCTCTACCTGTCCTTTACGAAATAACCGCGATCACTACCATCATCTTTTTCTTTCTGAGACTTCCCGAGTTAAATAGTAACAGGTCTGGGCAGGTTCGGCTGGGAGCGCGAGAGCGCGATTGTTATAAAAGAAAGGGAAGAAAAAAAAAGTTACTTACCCGATCTTGATATACACAATTCCCAGGCTGAGGAAGATGTGGAAGATCCAGCGCCTTGTTTTCCTGTTCATATTCCTTGCTTGCCGTGTCTCAGCCCAACGTGCGAAACGGTGCGTGCCGCGCAGCCGGCCCGGGGCCGGTCCCGGTCCCGGTCCCGGCGGTGCGGTGGGTCAGGGCCGCCCGGCCGAGCGGGGCCCCCCTTGCCGCCGCGCCCCTCCGCTGCGCCCCGGCGAGCCCCCGCAGGCTCTCAGCATGGCCCGCCGGGGCCGCCTCGGCCCCGCCGCTCCCGCGCTCCCGGATTTGTATGCCTGTCACACGCAGCGCTTTATTGCCGGCAGAGCACGGGCTGCGGGATCCTCCCGAGCGCCGGCGGCTCCCCCAGGTCCAGCGGTAACTGTCTCCCTGCTCCCCCCCAGCCCCCCTTTTTTCTTTTCTCCTCTCTTTCTGTCTTTTTCAGCTACGTGGGCGTGTTCTCCGGGGGGGGAGTTGTCCAGCCGGGGGGGAAGACAAGCGGAAGGTGGAAAGAAGGGTAACCAGCACTGACAGGCAGATCACCTGCCTGCCCGCAGGCTCACAGCGATCCTCCCGGGGCGCAGAGCGCGACTCCTCCTGCGGGCACGGCCCGGGGGAAAGCGGCGGGAGCTGCTGGGGGTGTCACCCGGGGGTGCCCCCGGGGCTGGCCCCGGCCCGCCGGACGGCATGGGGCCGCTCCCCGCCGGCCGGCACCGGGGAAGGTGGGCAAGGTTTTACTCCGCGGTAGCTGCCGCTCGCCGGGGCTGCCAAGCACCTGGGGCTGGTTTTATGCGTTTGCCCCGGCGCCGACGCTCCTCCCCTCGCTCTGCCTCCCCGCTACTGTGCAACGTGCTGCTACTCTCCCTCCCGGTTTCCGAGACGAACCGGCGCGGCGGGGCGAGCCCCCGTCAGCATTCCGCAGCAGCGCCGCCGGCACCACAGCGCGGCGGGGCCGGGGCCAGCCCCGCCCGTGTGTGTACCTGCGGTGCCCTCTCCGCTTAGTTTGCGATGGCAGAGGCGGGGATGCCTTGTCCCGCCGGGCCCTGCGCGGCCGTGTGCTCGCAAGAGGTGTTCGTGGGACGGGGCCACGACGGGTCCGACCCCGCAGCCGGCGCGCTCCGGAAGCCGCCGTCCTGCCGCGGGGGGCACGGAAGGGAGCCTCCTGGCTCTTCCTTGCGGGAATTAACACGGATATGGTGACTATTTTATTATCCATTTAAAATATTTCAAGCAGGGAGGTTACCTATGTGATAACAGGGGTGTGGTGCGGGATTGTTCTGCTGATAGTGGTTTTCTGAAAACAAAAAAAAACCCAACAGTGAAAGGCGCTCGGGATCGCTCCGAGGATTCAGGACTAAACCCCTCTCCCGGGGTACCGAGCGGAGCAGCGGCACAACCGCGCCGGTGCCCCGCATGGACCCGCCGCCCGAACAGCCGCTCCCCGAACCGCGCCGGCGGAGGCATCAATGGGCTGGGTCAGCAGTCCGACCAACGCTGTCCCTGCGGAGTGCCCGGGCAGGGATGCGGCTCCCTCCCGTCTTCAGCACCCTGTGTATCCCGCTGCTGCGGGCGCTCTCACATCACCCTTACTCCCGGCAGCTCCTCCTGCAGGCCGAGCCGGGCCGGGCCGTCCTGCCACAGGCAGCCGGAACCCGTGAGCGCCCCAAGTCCTGTGCGGGGAATGAAACGGAATTTGGGACGTCGGTGGTGGGAGCAGCCCCGGACCCCGCAAACACCCCGCGCACCACCGCAACCCCGCGCAGCCACCGCAAACTCTTGGTCAGAGCGCCACCTGGCGGGCAGTGCGGGCTCGACGTGCGGGCAGGCGGGCTGTGCGGGCAGCGCAGGCAGCGCGGGCAGGGCCGGTAGCCCCCAGCACATTCAGGACTTTTTGGGGCAGAGGGAGCAGCTGCCCCACGGCCTTAGCAGGCTCAGGTGGAACAAAGCAGACACTGAGCGTCCCAGCAGCAGATACAAGGGGGCTGGAGTGGATCTTGTATGCTTGTGGCTGTAAGGCAGCGCATAGTGAGAAGCGAATGCCTATGCAAGAGAGGATATGCCTATGCAACGCTTAGGGCATGTCCTCCTTGGGCGAGGGGAAGCCCCCCAGAAAAGGCAAGCGCCGTTCAGAGACAGATAGAAGGGCACGATTTTGATTTGCATTTGTCTCTCATCTCCCGGGATGAGCAGGGAACACGCTGTGTTGCTGCTAGGAGCGAGCCCAGCCCCAGCAGAGTGCTGAGACAGGCACCCCGCGCTCTGGCCGTGCGCTGCCGGCTGCCCGCGCAGGGAAGCGCTGGGAACTGGTGCGTGGCAAGCAGGGAATGGGAAGAACCCTGTGGACAGCTCACACAGAGATGCCTACTGAGCTAGCGTGAGGTACACACGTCAACAGCTTAAGCAATGTGGGATGGACCTGCATGAGGAAGTAGAATTACACAAGCTTTATCAGTTCTGTAAGTGGATGTGCTCAGTGCACTGTCCTCTCTGAATGTCAAGCAGTTTTCTGAGTGTCAGAACATGCCCTGTCATTTCAGTCACCAAAGCATGTTTTGCCTGTGCAGATTTGTGAATGGTTTCATTTTTTGCTCCAGATCAAGTCCAGAGGAGGTCCACGAGGATGATCAGGGGCTGGAGCACCCTCCCTTATGAAGACAGGCTGAGAAAGTTGGGGCTGTTCAGCCTGGGGAAGAGAAGGCTGCATGGAGATCCCATAGCAGCCTTCCAGTATCTGAAGGGAGCCTATAAGGATGCTGGAGAGGGACTCTTCATCAAGGACTGTAGTAATGACTGTAGGACAAGGGATGATGGGTTTAAACAGGGGAAGTTCAGGTTGGATATAAGGAACAAGTGCTGAGGCGCTAGCACAGGGTGCTCAGGGAAGCTGTGGCTGCCCCATCCCTGGCAGTGTTCAAGGCCAGGTTGGACACAGGGGCTTGAAGCAACCTGCTCTAGTGGAAGGTGTCCCTGCCCGTGGCAAGGGCTGGAACTGAATGAGCTTTAAGGTCCCTTCCAACCCAAACCACTCTGTGATTCTATAATTCTATATATAGCTCGGTACAATGACATCCTGATCCACACTTGGGCTCCTGAGGGCTGGCACAACCCAAACCAACCACCCAAACACTGCTGCTGCTGAGGATCTAGGGATGCATGGTAGAGGTGGGAGTTGTAGCTTCTTTTGTTGCTCGTAGTAGAATTGGTCCCATTGGTTCAATAGCTCTTGAGCCCGAATGGGCACAAAAGGTCTCAGAGTCTCATCCTGAAACTAAACCTGCTTTCCAAAGTGGACCTCTGAACACTAAAAAAAAACAGGAGGCCATTTTAAATCTGCTTCACAGTTTCAGTCCATATTCTCTGCTATGCTTCATTTTGGGGTTTTTTGTATTCCTTTTTGTATGCTTTGTCTAACCTAACCGCAGCAAGTCAGCCTTTTAACACAGCACAGGGGTATGGGATAGGTCAAGCCTGAGCAAACTGCTGTCGAAGGGCTCAGTAAGAACAGAAAATGGCAAAGCCTCCTCAGAAAGTGAAGATAAATAATTTACTGGGCTAATCAATGACTTTCTCTTACTCTGTTCCTAAAAAAAAATAGTGACCTAAATAGATGTGTGTGCATGGGTGCATGCTCATGTGAAGCATACATAAAATAACATTCCTGTGCAGATTATGGAGGGTAGTTTGTCTTGTTTGGCAAAGTGTCTCAAGCATTTTAATCACCATTTAAAGTGCTGTAGACCTTAAATGGTCCTTTCAACCATGTGTCTTTCCAGTGGTCTATAGTACCTAATCTTTACCTACCATCTGGTTTACAGTGCGTATATACCCAGCTTCCTTTTTAACTTGCTTATCTCTGCATAGTAAAATCAATATGAGGCATTATGATAAATTACCCGATTTCTCTTAACAGAGTACAGCAGTAAGTTATAGGCAAATTGGTAAATTAACACAAAACTTGGAACAACGATTAGAGATTAATGACAGAAAAGTAGGAATCAGGATATTGCCTGTGGCAATAGAAACAGACTTAAAACTGTTCTTACAAAGGTTAAAAGAAATCCCAGAGCTCGGTCTTGAGCAACCTGCTCTAGTAGAAGGCACCCCTGCCCATGGCAGGGGGTGGAACTGGGTGAGCTTTAAAGTCCCTTCCAGGCCAAACCAGTCTGGGATTCTGTGATTCTATGGTAAGACGTATGCAGATAAAACCCAGTTCTGGATTCCTCCCTTGAAAAAACTCTGTGGTGTCTCTACAGGAATGTCTGAGGCAGCTTTTGCTGCTCCATGAAGCACAGTTGTCTGCAGGCCTGTCCCAAGACATGGCTCTGACTCTACAAGAGAGAGTCCAAGGCAGTGTGGGAGCCTCTCACTCTGCTCTCAGGGAGCGCAAAGGGTGTGCAGTCAGCAGCAGGGGCTCTCCTGCCTCCTGAGATGCTCGCTGCCCTGAGAAACATACGCTCAAGCAGAGCAAGTAGTTTCATTGCAGATATGATCCCTTTGCTCTCACCTTTTACTACCCATTTCTTTTTTTAGCAGCAGCCACTTTCTTCTGAACAAAGACTAGGCCCAAGCTACACCCTGGAGTCATCCATCACTTGTTGCTACAATGGTGTTTCTATTGTTAATTGTTTGTCAGGGTTGCTTTTTGGGGTTAGGCAGTGCAATGATTTAGTATGCTGGCTAATCAGCTCTCAAAATGTATTCTCAAAATAAATTAGATCATAAAAAGAAGCTTGAAGAGTCTGTTGGTCTTGATACAGTCTTTTGGACTCCCTCACAGAACCACAGCTGGATCCGATACTTACCTCTGGTTAAGGGTTCACTGCTGCTGCTGGTCTCTGCACTGGTATGGGCTAAGTAAGGCAGTTCACACAGTGCCTGTCTGCTCAGTGTGTGGTTCTGGTCAAGGTTATTAATGTCTCATTTTTCATAAGCATAAAGAAATACAAGAAACATACCCACAGAAATGAAAAAGAGATTGTCTTTTTTTTTTGTTTTTAAGATGGCCTCTGATAACATGAATTCATGAGGGAGAATGTGGTTAAAAGCCCATTTTGTAACTAGATCCTAGATGCACATACCATCAATACTCCAGCGCTGGCTCCCTTTTATCAGGCTAATCATAGCTGCACTGTTTTGTTGTCAAAACATAGAAGTCAGACTAGAGAGTCCTTTCAGTAGCAAAAATGTGAGGTTAATATACCAGTGCTCCTGTACTGAGAATCTCCTACCTCCTAAAAGGGTGTTTAAAAAAATACAATAATAAATAAATAATACTCTCAAAGCCAGTTAATTTCCTGGGCTCCTCTTGGCCCATTCCTAAGATATAACATATCCTCAGAACCACAGCCCATTCTCAGTTTACAGATGTATTCGTGGGGCTGCAAAATGAGCAGTAAATAGCCTGCTGCAGAGTTTCTCTGTACCAGGAGTACATGACATGAGGAGCTGCGCAGGTCAGAGCTCAGGAAGGGTGCGAGCCACTTCCCCTGCCCTGGCCACCCCTCCTGACCATGTGCCACTGCACCGGGGGGTGCTTCCAGAGCAAATCTTGTCCACTTTTGAACACTTATGGCAATAAAAAGGTGACACTTGCCCAGTTGCGATCAACTGCCTTGCGTGGATGGACTTGGTGACACAGACAGGCAGCTGGCAAGCTCAGGACAAGGGGTCTGAGAAATGTGGTGGAGGTTTGCACCCTCTGAGAGAGACACTCAGACCCCTGATCCCACTAGGGTGTGCTCCAGGTGAGGCTCATCCAAGCCAAGCAGTCAATACAAGCCAGCACAAGTACCTGGGAGCTGATTACCTGCAGCTTCAGTTAGTAATTGATGGGCTCAGAGTGTTATAAGGGCTGGATCAGGAGAAAGGTGGGTGACTAGAAGCCAGGAGGAGATTTGGGGTAAAGGAAAGAGTGGCTCTGTTTTGGTGATTTAGGAGTCTACTTCAGTGACTTGGAAGATGCAGCCAGTTGATGCTCATCTGGCATAGAGCTGTGTCTGTGTGTGAGCATCAGGGAAGCACTCCTCTGCTGTCACCTCTGACATGTCTGCTGGCTTCTGGAGCTGGACACAGCCTGAGGACCTCCTGAAAACAAGGTCTGTGAGTCCTGGGTTTCTCTTGGGCTGCTCAGGCTTTTTAATCTAAGTACAGGTGAAGGAATACTTCACATTAGGCCAAAGCAATGGGTCTCCCATGTTTCTGCTGGTACCAGGCTGGGTGCTGGTGCTGTATCCTAAAATGGGACTGGGCTTCACCCTGCCTACAGCTGCAAACTGTCCCCTGGGTACCACTTTACCCGCTTGGAGTTTGGACCCTGCCGTGCTGCACATACCTAAGAGGGAGCTAATGATTAATACACATGAAGTAAGTTACTCTCAAACAGTAATCCTTAACATCAATAGAAGAACTGGAGTAACAGACCCTTTCTTGTCAGTGGTTTTGAGCCAAGTACCTGAATCCCAGTGGTGTGCATCTTCTGCTCCCTCAACCAACGTGCAGATGTCACCAGGTGCCTATTGCACATCACACAGAGACCTCCAGTTCTACAGCGGTTCATTTTTGTTCCCTGACAGGTACAAACACAGCTCTTTGTTCACAGGGTGCTGCTTATCCAAGCTTCTTTCTTCTCTTTTGTTCTTCCCTGCACAGCTTCTCCGAGAGTCTTTTCTGATTCCATCCCATCACAGGCTGGTCTTTACAGACACACTAGGGGATCTCAGTTATCACAACTGCACACAGGCAAATACTACTTTTGCCTTTTTGTTGTTGGGGGGTTTTTTTAACAAAAAATAGAAGGGCCTGACATTTCCTTTACATGTTTATTAATGGGCACAGAGGTGAAAAGATGAGCTGTCAAAGCAAATTATTTGTTGCCAAAGAAAGGTCTTAAACACCATGGATCTATTCCAGCAAATATGACACAGTGTTCCAGGCAGTGTAAGAACCAAAGAGCTACGGATGCTCCTAAAAGAAGGTATTCCCAAAGCTATCAGGTTCTCCCCAAGTCTGCAGAGAGGAGTAGTGTGGGGGGAAGAGAGCTAGGGTGCAAAACTGGAGGTGAAACATGCATCTTCGCTAGTCGTGGCCAGCTGGGGTTGAATCTCAAGACCTGCTGGTGTGTGTTTTGGGGTTGAAACCTGCTGGGTACCAGTGATGTGCCCCAGAATGAACTCCTGATGGTTGCTCACAGCACAGTGTGTGAGGGGAAGGGTGAAACAGAGCTGAGCCTGACACTGGTGGCTGACAAAGTCCCAGGAGCTCTGTGTTGGACAGATGGGCTGTGAGCAGGGTGATGTGCGGAGCAGATAGCGTGTGGCTGGGTGGGGACAGCAGCGTGGACAACAAGGGTGTTGTCCATCCCTGAATGTGTGCAGGGCGGAGACACAGAACTGTGGATGGGAAGGGGTAACAAATAGCATGAGGAAATCATGTGGAGATCAGGGGAAGCAAACTCATGTTCACAGCAGGAAGGAGAGAAAGGGTGGAGAGAGTGGAATGATGGGGAGGAAGGCACAGAAAGACATGGGTCTACTTTTTGTTCTGACAAAGGCTGACCTTGGACTAACACATGCTTGCAAATCTTACAATGGGCAGAAGACATTTTGAGACTATTATGACTATTGATAAGATTAATATCACTATAATTGCAGTTAAAATGATAGAACTCAAAACCTGTCTTTTCCCAAAATGAAGCTTTCCCTTTTTTCTCTATTCAAAGATCTGAGATGCACTTTTACAAGGCTGATGTCAAGGTGCCACTAGCAATTCACGTGGCTGCAGTGATATCATGGTGTGAGAGAGAGTTATGAGCAATACACATAAACTTTATGAAATGCTGTGGTTTTTTCCTCTTCCTTTTTAGCCAGTGCCCAAACTGAAACCATAAAAACTGGGCTTAAAATAGCACTGCAGGTAAAAAAAAAAAGAAAAGGAAAAGTACTGAACTAGGTTTTGTTTTCCAGCCAAGTTTGTTCAAACAGCCCTTGTTAATAGAGGAGCTTTGGGGGAATTCTGTGAACCCTAGGAAAGGGGATTGTATTGCAGATATCAGGGCTCTTATCAATAATTTCCTATCTCCTTGCAAAGCCAGGAACTTTCTCCTGTCTACCTACACAGAGGTATATTTTATATCAAGGTGTAAGGCAAAATAGGCTTTCATTCAATATTTAGTTTCAAATTATGTAAACAATATTAACTGATCTGTCAAAAATGTGTTCATGGGATACACTTGTCTAAGCTAATTCATGGTTTTGGGAACGTTGCTTGTGCAGACACTGAAAGCACATCTGTTTACCATGGGCCAGGTTATGCCTTCAGAGTAAGCCATGCAGCCCTCCAGTTATACCTTTCCAAAAATTAATTGCAGAGTAAATCATAGAACCACAGAATCAATTAGGTTTGAAAAGACCTTTAAGATCACTAAATTCAACAATAAAGGTACTAAACATATCATTGTAAACTGCTGGGGGTCTAACAATACCAAAGGCATTGTGATGGAGTCCTGGCATGTGCTTTGTGCAGTTGGGAAGATGGGGGCAAATCAGTACCGCAAGTGCCAGAGGTTGTCTGGCGGGGGTCTGGGCCACAGTTCTGGTAACATGGGTTGTTGTAGCCTCACTGAAGCTTGCTGGCTTTAGCAGGGTAAAAAGACTTGGCACTGGCAAACTAGAGTTTCTTTATGCTGTGTTGGCAATGCTGCCCTGCTCCCGTGCTCTGCCAAAAAGGGACCTAGACCAGGGGTCATCTCTGACAACAAGGTTAGGACACTTGATCGTTGGTTCTAGTGTCCATCTGCCAAAATGGTTAATTTTTCTAATGCACTTCACATGTTAGTCCAAGGCTATCATATGGTCACAGAGGATAAGCAAGGCCTCTGCTGTGTGGGCTAGGGGGGACTTCCAGATGTAACCTTCCACTGGTGGTTCAGGCTAAAAGGGCTTTGCAGCTGTGTTCTTGCTGGTCTGGTTTGAGTGAGTGCTCTTGTCAGCAAGGGAGTTTGCTGTGCTGGTCATCAGAAGGGAAACCCTAAAAGACACTTAGAAATTCAGCCTTTACTGGGTTGTTTCTGGGACGCACTTGGGAGCCACGGCTGGGTTGTGTTAGTGCACGCAAACCCTTTGGACATCTCAGTCTAGCCTCTTGTGAAATAATTTCTCAAGGAGTCAGGGCCATTTGAAAGGTGTCAGCATTGCATTTGACCTGAGCAGAAGGCACAGGCTGAAAGAATCCCTGGGAGGATTTATATGTTCGATCATGGATGTGTGGTAGGAATAGACTCTGATAATTACATTTTCCACATATTGCTGTGCTTTGCAAGCCATTTGATGGTGAAAGACACCTATCTCTTCAGTAGGTTGCCTTTCTGCAGCATCATCTACAAATGCAGAAGGGTCTCATCGCAAAAATTCATTACTGTGTATGTAGAAGATGAGGGTGGAAGACATGAGGGTAAGAAGGAAACCATGCTCATCGTTATGGTGAGCAGCTGCTGTGGCTGTAGGAGAAGAGTGAACTGCTTTTGCAAGTAGTCACAGGGAGCTCTAAGCAGGAATCCAGCACCCAGGAACAAGACAGGTGCTTCCTTGGAAATATAACAGCAAGAGATAAAGACCATTGTAGTGGAGCAGCCATAGAGCAGCTTCTTATTAGTGAGGGACAGTATGTCATGAACAGCCTTGAAAGCAAAGTGACTTACACTTGATGCAGAAGAGGAGGTGTCAGAAGAGATGTGAAAGGAGGAGTGTACGCCAAAATGCCAGTGACAAACTGGCAGAGTGCTGGACTGCTGTGAGCAAAGCAAGAATAAAGCTAATGGTCTCATCAGATGTCAGATGGTGAGAGTTCAGCTGAGGGATCACTGGGAAAGGCTCTCAGCTCCTGGAAGCCAATGTAGAAAAACTTCATGAGAATTAATCCCCATTTAAAGGAACAGATTCATAAGCAGGGCATTAGGAGACAGATATGAGGCTGTGGTGGGTTGCGGGGTGACTGACACATGCAGTCGCACTGCCAGTAGTGAAGGTAGGTGGATTGTATGGAGGCACAGTCAGGAGCTTTGCTTTAGCCAGGAAGAGTCTGAGTTAAAAGCAGATCAAAATAAGAGATGACCTTACAGAAAGGTCTTTCTATTTTTTACTTTTTCTTTGGATAGAAGGAACAGGTCTGGAGTTGAGCCGTAGAGCAGGAGGTTATCGAGTTTGTGTGTGGAGGTGAGTTTGGGTTTGTTGTTTGGTTTGATGGGTGGCTTTCTTTTGGAAATGAGACAGTAGGAGAAAAGAGGCTGAGATCTATTCAATGCTGGTGAAGAAGACTACATAGCAAATGTGCTCAGTGAGTGATGGTAAAGGCAGAGGATGAGAGGTGCTGGATCCAGAGAGCAAGATCTCAAGAAGAGTGCGGTCAACAGTGCTAAAAGTAAATGAAGAAAGACAAAGAAGAAGTGTTTGACTAAAATAGTGGTAAGAAGGTATGAGAGACCTCAATCAGAGAAGCTCCAGTAAGATGTGAGGGGCAGAAACTTTTGGAGGAACACCAGGACACTACAAACAGCAACGAGCTATGGGATGGAACAATGTCTGTAAGGATAAAAAGGGAATCAAGGACCTTTTGGTACATCTTAAAGAAAAGAGGTGCTAAAGAATGTTAGTGAAGGGGAAACTGCAGGATTCAAGGTTTAATAAAGGGGAGGGGGGCTAAGGATAATTCGAATTAAAAGGGATGAATGAAAATAAGATGGTGTGGAGATGCCGTTGGAAGGGAGAACAATGCAGTGCCCTGCTACAGGGATGAGCAAAACCTAACAGCTCAAACATCCTGGGAGAACAGGAGAGCCAGGAGGAAAAGTGGTTGAGAAGTTGCATCATCCAGAGCTGCAGATATATTGCTTCAGTCTCAGCTGGATCTTAAAGCTGCTAAGCTGGGAAGCTGACGCTATGGAGAGGTGGAGAGAATGAATTTGCTGCTGTGTTAATAGCTTCAGGGGAAAACCAAAGTGAAATGAAGTCAGTAGGCCAGGCTCTGGGAAGGCAGTCTAGACTGAAATGAAGCTTGAAAGTAAATGAGCAATCTTCAAATTAAGAAAAGGACAGGGAAGAAAGGTCTGCAAACAGAGGAGGAAAGAAACACTGATTGAATTACCTGGATGAGCAGTGGCCATAGGAGAAATCTGCAGAGTGAAGAGGTGAGGAAGAGCAGTGCTAGGCAAAAAAACCCAGTATATTCACCATTTCAGAGTGACTGAGTCAAACAGGAGCTGCAAATCACCTGAAAGCACAAGGATATGGAGGTGCCAAGGTAAGAAACTAGGTGGTTGTCACATTAGAACCCAGCACCATTAAGAGTGGATGTAGGAATCTGGGAGGAGAAGGAGCTTAGGAACAAGCATGGCACAGGCTGAGGAGAGGCTGGGCAAAAGAAAGGGCTTGGAAGCAGCGGGAATGGGAGGGACCCCCAACCATTTGCACCATGACCCAAGAAGCTCAGAGAAAGCAGAGGTGAGGTCCTGAGAGCTGGAGGAGCTGTGGGGTGAGCTCACAGGGCCCAGAGATAACCAGGAGCGGAAAGAAGCACAGAGGTGGCACTGGAAAGCAGGTGGAGGTGCGGGGTTGGTGTGGCTGGGTGGAGAGGGTGGTGCGCCAGGACAGAGACTCGACCTAGCGTTGTCAAAGGAAGGGGTGAGGAGCACGGTGGGAAGAGGATAGGCTTGGCATGGAAAATGGGAAGGCATAAGGAAGATAACGGGGCCAGATGCTGCTGCTGTGAACAAAGGGTGAGGTCAGAGCAGTGGCCGAGGGGCAGACGGACGCATGTACAAAGCCAGAAAACAAGAGGCAGCTCCTGCCTGTGGCTCCTCCGTGCGGCGCTGGGCTGCCTGCAATCAGAGGTGATTGATTACAGAATTAGGCTTGTGCTATTTTGGCCCTGTGACTTCAGATGCTGTAATCTAAGCCCACTGTGCGTTTACCCTTGCAGCAAGGAGAACTCTGCAGGCACAGGGATGCTTTGGGGGAGACATGTCAGAAAGCTTTTCCCCAAACTGCGTTTGTAATCCTGCCACTCCTCTCATCACTCATCGAGCTAATATCAAACTGGCAGCGAGCTTCCTGTTAGAGTGTTGTGAATTTTCAAAGGCAAAGTGCACCATTGTTTAATAGCCAGTTATTCACTGGCATTGATAAACAGGCTCTGCTCACCATTACTGCAGCAATTACTCACTCTCCTAATTTAGACATGAGGAAAAATTAATTCAAGCTTCCAGTTGATCATTTATATCTTTGGCTTTTGTAATACACATCGCAGCACACTGAAAACAGCTCCACCATAAAGGAAACCGATGTGTCCAAATTGATAAGGTGTTTTACTCCTGTTCTGTAACCAAGAGAGGCACATCTGAGTCCAGGCTGAAGGGCTGGGGCTGAAGGTGGGGCTTTTCACATTTTGGGGACATAAAAATATGAAAATCATCTTGTTAACACTTAAAAGAGGAGGGGAGAGAGGTTGCTGTGGGCAGACGGGAACTCCATGTACAGCTAAACAAGCAAATCAAACAGTAGGATGTTGAAGTAATTTGACCTCACCTTACCCCAAACCACCCTCCAAGTGCTGATGGACCCATCTCCAAATAACAGACATCCAAGACATTCAGGGAAGGCTCGTGGGGAGGAGCAAGAGGATGCTGGTGTCTAGTTGAGGAAGTGGTGGCAGAGGTACATAAAACTGCTCAGAGTTGTAGTAATGGTATGTTGCAACTCTTATATTTACTCTTTCTCATAATTCAGGGGCAGTGAGATGGAAAGGCATCCACACAGCACTGAAACAGGGAAATGCCTTCGTTTATTTTATTATCATTACTGAAGTTACTGCACAAACTGCAAAGGGCAAGAGGTTCTTGTGGTAACTGTGAGCTCGAGCCCTCAGAGGCAGCGCTTGGGTCTCTTCACTCCGGCCGTGGTTTCCCTTCCCATGTCCATCCCTGCTGCTGGCAGCTGGTCCCTGGGAAGAGCAGGAGGCGCCTCTCCCCAGCACAGGCGGTGGGAACCAACCTGTGCTGGATCACGTTCCTCTTGGGCACAGACTGCGTGCGACCTGGAGCCGCTTCCATGCCTGGTGAGGAGCGTGCGCACGGTGCAGCCTCGTGCTCTGCACACAGCAACCTCTGCAGCAGAGCTTGGGATGCCTCTGGCTTCATTCACCAGACTCTGGCTTATTTACCCCAAATGCTGTCACTGCAGAGAGCTTCTGCAGGACAGGGCTTGAGTGACCCCATATGGGGCTTTCACTCTGCCTCTAGCCCTGAGAAGTGCCTGCAGGCGCTTGGAGCAACCTGCTCTAGTGGAAGGTGTTCCTGCCCATGCAAGGGAGTTGGAACTGGATCAGCTTTAAGGTCCTTTGCCCCAAACCATTCCATGATTCTGTGAAGTAATGCCATCACTTCCATCAGCCTATGAAGCAGATGAGATGCAGTACAGACAAGGCTCTTACACTCAGAGCAGACTTGAGGGAAAACACTGGTTGAAAAAGAGAAAGGCAGCAAAATAACGTCTCCTCTTGGAGATGAGCTGTGATTGACACCATGGTAGTTCAGAGTGTTGAGCTGAGGTAGTCAAGACTGAACACAAAGTTGGCTCATTAACTGAAATGTGGCTATTGCTTTAGTTGGGAGACAGAATCAGGCCTTTCCCTTTTCCTCTTTCAGTGCAGCAAAGGCTTGGTTAGCAGCAGATCATTGCTGCTGGGGTTTGCTTGGATGTACTTGCCTGCCCCTGCTCCCTGCACTGCGTCTCTGGAAGTGCTGCTCTCATCCCATTCCTGGTGGAGGTCATGTCCTGCCTCCCTTGCTGCCACCACAGCTCTGCCTGTCTTTGGGATGCTTGAAGCTCTTCTGAGCAGTTTAAGTGCCATGCAAGCAAAGGCACTAACACTGCTGTGCTCAAGACAAGCAGCTGGGTGAGCACACAGGCTGGCTGGGGCCGAGGAGGGAAGGATGGGAACACTGCTCTGGGGAGCTGCTGTGGCCAGGACCAGCTGCCTTCAGGGACAGGGCACAGGCACAGCACTGCAGGGAGCCAACGGGACTCACTGGCTGCACAGTGCCAGCACATCACAGTAGTAGGAGATACAGCCATGTGAAAAGCCATCCCTGGAGACACTCAAGGCCAGGCTGGATGTGGTTCTGGGCAACCTGCTCTAGTTGAAGATGTCTCTGCTTATTGCAGGGGATTGGACAAGATGAGCTTTGAAGGTCCCATCCAACCACACAAACTCTTCTGTGATTCTACATACCAGAGATGTAGGCAGAGCCTGCAGCACCCCAACATTCCTGGCTGTGGTTTCTGCTCCAGGCGTGGAGCAATCACAGCACCAAGTTTTGTTAGAACCAGGCTGATCAGAGGAAAGAAACAAACTCCTATCATGGGGTGTTCATCTTATCTGAGGCCATCATGCGCGCTCAGGAACTGTGCAGTTCAGTTGCCCAGCTTAGCCAAAAGCTAAATAGTATCTAAAGTTTATTTCCTGTCTTTATAGCAACTGTCTGTCCCTTTATTTATTTTCACCGAAAGCTCTGGTGCTCTAAAAATAATCTGTGGAGCAGTTCTTGGGGCAGATTGTACAACAATCGCAGGCTGGGCTGGGGGCAGCTGGAAGTGAAGGGTGCCTCCTTGGCCAATCTCTGCTTAGGAACTTCCATCATTTTTGTTGTTATGTTTTGTTGTGAAGCATTTTCTGCCCCTCGCAGCTGAACAGAGCTGACGATTCGCATTGTTGTTACCTTGACAGGGCAGTTATCATGGCTAATCCACCCTCCAAGGTTTTTCCTCAGGATAATGATTGTTTCGGTGATTCATCTTGCGGACCCGGCCCTTCCTTATTCACGCAAATATCCTACTCCGGGCAATATTCCCGGGTCAGGCTCGTGCCACACATGTGACTTCCTCTTGGGCACGCAGACAGGGTGGATTTAAAGGTCAGGCATCTCGAAGGCAGCCTCAGTGTCACCTATGTGATGGTATGGGATGGGGCAAGGCCGTGGCTGCAGGGGAGCGGGTGCTGAGGTAGAGCTCACTCGTGTTTCACATGGGACAGGGGGAATGGTGCCTCTGTTGTTATGCTGGAAAATTTCACTGCTCCTGTCTTCAGTGGAAAACATTATCACCAGCACATCCTGGCATGTTATTTTGCCTCATTTATTATTGTCTCTTGTTGGCTTAATGCTTATAGTGCATTTCTAAGGTACTTAGAGAGGGTTGTGGTTTTTCAAGGAAACATAACTCACGGGGGACAGGGGAGGGAGAATCCTGAAAGGTTTTGGCACAAATTAAGTCAAATTTTACTGAACATAAAAAATATAACCTGTGCAGGCTTTAACATGAGCCCTGCATGGCCAGAAGGCTGCGGGGAAGGGAACATGCCCAGCAGGCAGGATTACCACTCAGGAGACCTGGGCTCTGCTTTTCCTGCCAACCTACTTCTCGGGCTGTTTATACATCCTGTGCCTCCCAGTTTGGGTGCAAACCCCACAGTTTGTATCAGGCAGATATTACCCAACACTTGTAGTTGTCTAATCTCAGATTCCTTCTCAGGATACAGAAGCTGGATGAAACCCAGTGATGCCACCAGAAAGGTAGATCAGAAGCTTGGTTTGGGAGATTTTCCCCCACTTTGAATTTGGTGTTAGGTAGCTTCAGGTCCGTAATTTCCAGGTACGATGGAAAACACATATCAGGGAAATCTTACGCAGGGCTGATTTTAGCTAAGATCAGCAGAACTTGATGGCAGTTTGGTGTCAAGCTGCTACCAGCAAGTTCACTCGATTTTACTTCAGGTGCTTCAGAGGAAATCCAAGTTCTCAGTAAATCCCCTCCAGGGACAGAGGAAATAAGGGACTAAAAACATACATAAGCTCCAAAGTTCATTTCTTTGTACACCCAGCATGAAAAGTGGAAGGTGGCAACTGCTGCAATTCATCCTGCTGCCCTTTCAAGGAGTGCGAGTTGTAGCTGATTCATAATGCAGCCATGTACTTGCTAATACGGCAAGGAACTTACTAACTCCACCCCTTCTGCTCCTGTGCCCCAGCCAGCTGAGCTGGCCCTTTGCTCACACCAGAGAGCTCCTCATGGGCTCCAAGCACCACCAGCAAAGTCCTGGGACTGGGACTCTTGCTCCTGGGTGTCCCTGGTAGTGGCTCTGGTTGCCTCCAGCATGTGCCTGTTTCGCCTCCTTTAGCCAGATTCAGCCAGCGAACTGGACTGTGTTTTAACGTCACCGTATCAGTATACTCGCACAGCAGAATTCCTTCCCTGTGAACCTTTCACACACAGGTGGAGCACGATACCTTTCTCCAAACAGGGGTGTATGACTTTTGGTATCACGAAATGACAACCAGCACACCCAGTGTTGACACATAGAGTGAAACCCTGCCTGAGGACCAGCCAAAACAAACTGGTCATGCGTTCCTCAGGGAGTCAGGATGGGTGCCCTGCAGCCACCACCAGCCAGGACTTAATGGGAGGTGTGGGAACCCCAAACTACTATGTGAGGCACTGTGCATAGCCACCAGCAGTTTGCGGGATCTTTATGGGATAGAGGTGGCCCCTTGAGACCCATTTCACTATTTTCAATATCAAATCAATTTTGTAGATGACTAGTGCCATAGCTTAGTGGTGGCTTTGGCAGTGCTGGGGAACAGCTGGGCTTGATAATCTTAAAGGTCTTTTCCAACCCAGATGATTCTATGGTTCTATAATAGTCTTGCTGCCCATCATTGTGTGGTATAGAGTTATGAGCTCTCTCAGTTCAAACTTTAAAGAAGTGGATTATTCGGGTTAGGGTTATTTTTATTCTCACTCTTCCTTGAAAACGTTAACAGAAACAACGACCACACTGATTTGTTTTGGGAGTTCTCTCACAGGCCTACATTTCCATTTGCAGTTTGAGTGTGTAACACCAATGGTTCAAAGAACTGGGGCTTTAGTGGCAGAACAGAGGTTCAATCTGTGCCTGCTGCCTTGACAGCAAAAGATGTTTAAGACTTTGAATTGCCTTCAGCGTGTCTGAAATCCTTTCTTTTGTTTTGGCAGAGTTCTGGAGCAACATTTCAGAGAACAGCTCCCCCGGCAGGTGGGGCTGCTTCCGCTGCCCAAAGGACCAAAATTGGGTTGGTTTGGTTGTACAGCGCTAAAATGAAACCACACGTTGTGTGGGTCCATCATGTATGCATTTGCTCAGGGTTCTACTACTGTGCAATGAAAACACCCAAGTAGTGCCCCTGACAGTAGGCTGGTGGCTGGAAAAACACAGCAACTACCCAGGTAAGAACAGATCCGGTGAACGCTGCGTCCAGTAAAGGACCTAAAAATCCAAGCAGGGGAACTGGAAGCGTATATTCACCATGGTTTAGGCTTAGGCAGTAGAGAAAATAAGAGTTTGTTTGGTTACTTTTCTTGTGGTAGGCAACAGTTTTCAAAATGTTCAGTTGGAATTGGGTTTTGGTGACGCTTTCAAAGATGTACATTAAAAGAAGCTACCTATTAAGTTTATATCAGGTATCAGATACAATGCTTTGAGAGATATGGATGCAACTGTCACATGAATTTAGGCTGCAATTCCATACTGGTGAGGGGTTTTTTTTAAACAAAGCTTTGCTGACCAACAAATCACCTCTGGAAAAACAGCATTTGTGCATTATATTCTCAGGAGACTAAAAATAGAGCTCAGTCTGTTTGTTTTTCTTTACGAAATGGTTAAGTGTAACACTCCTTTACCAGCCCTAACAAAGAATTTACATAAAAGATGGTGACGCAAAACCTTATCTCATTAGTATATTTCATTAGGTCATCGATGGGGTGAAGAAATGGAATCATTTTTAAAGCCTTTTTCCCATCTTTCCCGACCATGAAGCAATTCCAGAAAAGTTCTAGGGGCGTATGGGCACACCAACATGTGAACTACATATCAATAGTGCACATCTGCTTCTTGAACCTATAGTAACATCTCAATTGTTAATCACCCATAAGAGAGAAACTTCCACACGTGCTGTCATTTCATAATACTTAATAATATGCTGTCTAAAGGGCATGGTATTTTCCCAGGTATCCTGAGCTTCACATCTTTAAACGCTTTGCTGACCAGAGCTTGTGGAGACTCAAAACTTCCCGTTCTGTTTACTCTGGGGTTTTTCTAACTCTGATTTTATTGTAGGAAAAGCAGTTGTCACGGCTTATCTGTCCGACAGGGAACATGTTTGGTGCTGGAAAGTTAACGGCTGGTACTTGTGCTGCAACTACTAATGGCACAGTTACAGCCTGGAATGGGCAAGCTGTGAGAACATGACCTCACACATGTTTTCTCTTGCCTTAAAAGTGACATTTAAGGGCCAAACGGATCCTGCAAATCTACTTATGCCTTCAATATTTACACCTTCTACTTTGTTTCTTACAGAATCCTACTCCACTTAGGAAACAACTATCGTGATCTGAGAATGTTGGCTTTCAGCAGACAGTACTTCACACACTAAACTCTTTCCAGTTTGGATAGTGACCTCTGATAGAAACACAGATGGCATGGGATCATTGTAGAAAAGCATGTGAGGTACCAGCCACTCAGCTCTTCAAATGTCTTCACACAATTAAATATTCTGTCTTACACAGAAATCTCTTGATATTTGGGTTGCTTTTCACCATTTATTTATTTCAGGGCCTAGTTTAAAACACTGTATTAAAACCTCAGTGCATCAAGGATGTACAAATATTTCACTGGTTCTTGATTTGTCTTGAAATAAGACAGGCAGGGACAAAGAAATGTGTCAGTTTGCATGATAATTCACATTTTGTCCTTTTGAAGGCTCTTGAGAGATCTAGTAGCCATCTAGGCACACAGTCTGCACTAAATCCAAAAGCAGCATTTGAGTATTTTCTGTTGCTGATCTTGACAGAGGAAACCCTGGATTGGAGAAGGGCTACACGATGTGATCCACCCAGTACTGCTGTCCAGAGTGAAGCACGGTGTTCAGTATCAGATTTGCCTATGAGCACTTCATACGCAACTCTCATCTTTGGAAGTTAGCTTTTGAGCACTGAAATTCACACCAGTCACCCTACAACTAATGAACCCAACTCAAGAGCATCTTCAGTTTGGTTACTGTCACAGGCTGCACATAAAGGCAGTCTTAAAACACCTGGGACACCCATCTGTGAGTCAACAGTAAACTGAATTGGCAGAGCAGGTAGAAAGCTTTGTGTGCTACGTGTGGCTCCAGAAAGGGACCCTGCATTTCACAGGCCCTCAGTGCTGCTCCAAAACGAAAGGAAAGGGAGCAGTGGGGGATCAGGAGGGAACTGAGTTTTGATATTGCAAGAGAAGTTGACAGGAAAACTCCTGTGTTGCCCCTACTTGAAATACAACAGCATGTGGGCAACGAATGAGATCTGCGTGGCCAGCAACACAGAGGATATATATATATATAAGGTAATCATTGGCTGGAACTTATTGGCCCCTGTTCAGAAATCCTGGAACACAATGGAGTGACTTGAGTCATGGCAGTGGGGATCCAGCTCCGACTGGGTTTGAAGCGTGAAACACAACACAGGTATTTTATTCAGAGTAAATTCAAGAAAGGACAAACATCTCCTAGCTGGGAGTAGATCTTAAAAAACCCAACACAAATTACTAATGCTTATTGGCCTCTTATACAATATTCCCTCAGTCGGTTGATTCCCATATTAAGGAGTTAGCTGTTCACCTTGTTTCAGTCACTTGTGTGGGAAATGTACTTGGGCTCAAAGTGAAATCCTGCCCTCAGATGAAGGGAAGGATTTCTATTGACTTCAGCTGAAACAGGGTTTGAACATGCCTGTTCCTGTCAAAGGCCAGCTTTCCAGAGCTGCTTGTTGCAATTCACCCATTTATAAAACTACTGTGGAAATACTTTATACTTCATGGCAAATTTTTATGACAGCTGAAACTTTTTAACAGTATGCTGACAACAACCACGATTCCTGTGTTTGCATCTTTCAGATAGTGACATACTCTTGTTATTTCACAGTTCATTTATTCCTTAAGTTGTTCTCATGCCTAATGCATCAAGTGTTTTACTTGCCTTTAGGTTTTTTTCCATTGGTCTGATTAGGTTTGACCAAACTCTCTCACCTGCTAAAACACCAGAAATCCCACCTATGACTTGGTGCTATGCTGCTGTATCAGAACAGCATCTCCAGTGCTACTGTACCTATGTACAGCAGGAGGCTGGTCTTGAGCAGGGAACAGCAGGAAGACTGTTCTGCTCACCACCACCACCACTGAACAGCAAGAGGTTAGTCAGCATGTTGACTTGGCCTGTTGGCACTGGTAGTGCTCACTGCTGCTCTCCTGCACTCCCCACAGCAGCCGCATTTAAAGCAGTAACAGAAAAAGGAAATATCCTGCATTTGTTCAAAACTGAGGGAAATTTGCTCTGTACTGTCCTTCTAGCCATTGTTTTCTGCAGCTGCATCACCTCATTCACTACAGAGCATGTGATGAGGCACCTGGGGCAACATATGCCAGCTGATGAAGAAACGACCAGGATGGTGTTACATCAATCCCTGAAACCAGCTTCAGCCTTACTTTCCTGTAAAGTAAGTATCAAGGGAAGTCTCCAACTCTGCTTGTTTTGGCATTAGGTATGACTGAGTTTTATGTACCAGGTCCTAACAGCATCAGTCACGGCTTAATCAGGCAGGATGTTAGTCATGAGTATTAGCTCTTTGACATTGTAGATTTTTTCTGTAGGAGTGGGGAAGTTCAAACTAAACTACACTTCTCTCTTTTTTTTCCTTACCCCTCTTCATTTTAGGTAGCTAATGCAGGAGGAGGCATTTATACACAGAAGATTCCATATGTGAATCAGGTTTCATGCGTGACACCATTTTGGGATACTGGGATTGACTTCCTACTCCTTACTACTTTCACTTAGCAATTTATGTGTACTTGTTGGGAGAACTGAGACCACAAATAAATCCAGAGACAATTAAAGAGTGCATAATATATCAGGAAACATATACAGGGAGTAATAAGCTCCCTCACAGAACTGGGACTTGCAATTGCATTATTTGATCCTTCTCTCTGGCTTTATGCTGTGCTGGGTTTAACTCATCAGCACAACATCATTTATAGAGGAGAGTTTTAATCTCAAAAGACGTATTTTTTCAGTAATGTTCTCCTATTTTAGAAAAGACCTTGTCAGGCACCAAAGCAGCAGACCTTAGTAGTATTATATGACTGGTAATAGCTTTATTCTGAAGATCACTTTAATACAACAGGCTGAAGTAGAACAGTATCTTCTTTTTCCAGTGCGTATAAGCTTGGCACTACAGGTTTTCTGCAGTGGTTTTAAGTGTCTGAAACAGTATAAAAATCAAATTCCAGTGAGACCATCTATGCAATAAGAACAGATCTGATTTCTAGTGTTGCAACAAAACATACATTGACATCTGGTGCTTCCAGTAGCTCCTGTCATGACTCATCTCTACAGAACCATGGCACTAAATATACAGCTAAGCTTGTCAAGTGAAAGCTGCTTTCTTGATTAAACCCAACTTCCTCCTTTGCTGGACTCCTTAAAGCTTCGCAGAGATCTGAAAACCCCACCATGCACTGATGCCTCTAGAACTGAGGGACTTCAACTGTCTTTTGGGAATATCAGGAAAGCCACTAATATACATCTGAACTAGTCTGTTTTGAGCAGATTATCTGAGTCTTTCCCCCCTCTCACAAGCATCCCTTCCTTCCCTTGCATGTATCAGGTATTTAATAGTTTGTATGGTGAAGCCAAAAGATGAACTATGTGTATGCACCTATTACTAAGTCCAGCCTGCTGGTTATCAAAAGAGAGACCAAGGAGAGCTTTTTGGCGTAAGTATGACATGGCATTTCAAATGACCACAGAATTGGATCTAACAATCAAAGATTCTAAATATACCATGAAAATTCTAGGTGTGTGTTGCTAACATCTCTCTACATACATTCAATTGATAGCTAAAGGTTAGTTTCCTTGTCTCTGCTCTCACAGGTTGGAAGGAGGCTGAATACAGAAGCACAAAGGAAAAGTTAAGCATGTTAAGCATGTGTATCTGCTACCCAGCCTGGGAAAGATACTCAGCAGAGAACACCCTTTTGGGCGGTGGCAGCAGCTCTCTAGGATCTATTATAATACCAGCAATTCTTCTCTGCCACAATACCACTGGTCAACACAAGGCAGCAGAGGGGAGAATTTCTAATGCAGAAAGCTCATACACTGAACATGGCACCAAGTACCCAGAATCCCCTTACAGAAGCACAAGAGAATTTATTGGTAATGTTTTCTCTGAGGGAATAAGCTCCACAGGGCTCAGGTTTCCCACTACCAGGGAGATTCCAGAGCACACCTTCCTGCACGGAAGAGCACAGAACAGAAACAATCCTCCTGGGATGTGGAGCTGCACTGAAACTGTATTCTATTTATGGAGCTCTACTGGAACATTTCCAAGACCACCAGGACACAATTACTTCAATATGGGTGGTAAACATGTCTCTACTGTTACTGCAAACTTTTCTGCACTGTTTGCTGTGCATTCTTTAAGCACTGTTTCTTTATTGGAAGGATTCTTGCTGCGGTGTCACCTCATCCTTGGACCCCTCTCTGAATATACACATGGAAAAAAAGCAAACAAATCCTGTGTTCTGCTGAGCAGAAACCATTTACTATGTGGAGCCCACATATATCAAGGTAAGAAATAATCCAATGAGATGGGACTGCTGAACCACAGCGTAATTCCTTTCCAGTTTGAGCCTTATCACTTCATTGAGCTGCTTCCAATTACAAGGAAAAGAATGTCTGTACACCTTACAGGTAAGACAGAATCCGTAGCAGAAAGCTGGGGGTCAAGGTTAACATTCTTAACCTTAAGGCCACTTCAGTATTGCACAAGAGGGGCTGAATTTGATGTGGCAGAATCAGTATCACAGTAGCTCTCTGCAGTACTTGCTTATCACAATACACTAAGATACGGAGACACTCATCCCAAAATTCACATCCTCTTGCCTAAGAAGCACTTTGGCCTCCACAAGAGGGGCTCGTTTTTAACACTTTTAACTTGAAAAAAAACCCAACTGTGATAATAATGTTGAGCTGTACATAATTTCAGTCAGACATTATGAAATTAAAAGCTTCATCTACTTGTTTTCTGAAGTTAAAGAAACCCAGCAGCACTTAGAGCCAGTATCAACTGGGACAGTAACAGAAGCGCAAAAGTAAGTACATTAAGCCTAAAACTTGCATATTACTCCAAAAGTAAAATAAAACAGACACTCATTTTCATCTATGACTCAAGTTCTGTTTATTTCTCTCACATATGGGGCTTTACAAATGTGTCAGTGACAATGGGAGTATCACAGCTGGAGTAGGTAGCAGATAATTCTTGTGTCTCTCATAAGCATACTCCTTATACTTAAAATGTGAAGTACATTAAAGCTTTTAAGGCACTTTGTACTGCTAGAATCAAATTTATTGGTACGTTTCTCTGCCCAAATCTACTGATACCCTACTAGCTGTATTTATGCAAAAAGCCGAAGTGCAGTTAAGACTAACACAGCTTCCCTTTAGACTCCAGGTTTTTGTGCAGCAATTTAAACTTCCACTCAAAACCAGCTCTACAGCAAGCAGGGTTCCTGCACATTCATCAGCAACGTGGATTCCTGCCCCACAGTGAAAGCTTGTACCAAAGAGCTCTTCTTATTCTTAACAGAAGTCACAGAATAATTTTCAGTTAACACTGAATAACTGATTAACACTAATTCTAGTTAAAAGTTTGGTGTTTTTTCACATGGTCTTGACTTTGTTTCAATAACACAGGCTCCGATTTCCTGTAAAATTCACTTTTTTTTTTAGAGAAAGTAAAGGCCATTCACCATAAGATTGCATAGAATACTGTATTTTATTAACTAAATCAAACACGTACAATTGAATTCATGCAGGATGTTCAATATAAGCATATTTAGCATGTTTATAACCTACAATTCTGTCTCATTGTCAAGTTTAAATAGTGGCCAGTGCAGGCGTAATGTTAGCTCTATAAAAGATGCTCAGCAGTTAAAATAAAGTCTCTGTATCCCATAGCAGAGGGTATCCAGCTGAAGCCCTACCAGAACTATTGCTGTAGCGATGGACTACTTTTTAACATATAATTCCATGAGACAAGCCATGCAATTGTTCATTTTGACTGAAAATTCCCTTCTGTGAGGCTGCAAATAATCCATGACCAAGAGCTTTCTTATTAGGAATGCCTGTACCTGCTGAAAAATGACCAGTTTCAGGCAAGCTGCAAGCTGATCCTGCTGGGAATGGAAAACCTCCATCTTACCACTTGAAATGCACAAAGCCAAAGGAAGATGTATTTTAGCTACGTGATTAAGAACACAGTATTAGTACCTTAATGTTCAGTTTAGAAGTCCATACCACCTCCATCCTAACTGCAGGGAACTCAACCTTATACTTCAAGAAGCTGCCTTCCAAACACAGCCTCTTACATATCACAACCTATGGATATCACAATCCAATGTCTCCAAAATGGCAAAAGCACCCCCAAAAGTAGCATTTCCTCAGCAGCTGGAAATACTGAATTCCAGCTAGCAGTATTACACTTGACTTTGGTACCAAGTTTGCTGATATAGCAGTTTCATATGCTTAGAAATAGCTTGTCATTTCTCTTTACATACCAAAGCTGCAGAGTTAGGGTGGAGCCAGAACAGTCCTGGTGTTATAATAAAGCCCTAAGAAAGGCAGCAGGTTGTATAGTTACCTCCTTGTGAGCAAAATCCCTGCCCTAAAACTATGCAACCTACTACCTCTTCCTAGGAGCCCAATGCTTCTTTTTTGCAGTTCTTCTCCCTTAGCAGCTGCTCTGTGAAGTCACTTTAGCTTACCAGCTGCTTCTGGTCTTCTTCCTTCTAGGCCTTGGGACATGTTGCAAGTTTACAGTGTTATTGTTGCTTGGTAAGTAGTTAACCTGTTTTAACACTCCAGGCTTAAATACTCACAAACGGCTCCATTTTCACTGTGACCAGAATGCTAAACTTTCAATCCCAAAAGCCATTTGCATGCTTTTCTTTGTTACTATAGCAAGATGCTAGCTGGCCACACTAGTGCAGAAGCACTTAGACAGGTTACACCTAGGATATCAGGAGGAAGAATAATGCAGTAAGTTTTAAAATGTCTTTTTATAACAACAGTAACCACCTCAGAGAAAAATTACAGATCTTGGATGCTCAAACTTCATGGTTTTACACTCCCCCCAAAAGGTGAGGGGCGCATTTCAGCCATTCAGCACTTTAATTTTGTATTACATTGTCTTACATGCTAGAAGAGAAGTAAGCAGACTTGTTAACAAAGTATAACTACAAGTTTTCCTCCAACTTCTACTAAACAGGTGGAGTCAAAGAATTTTAATGCATTATAGAAGCTGAGGTCTCAAAGCAGTTTAAGTCACAATGTACAAGTCTGAGCTACTTGTATTTTTACATTCAAACCAAAATTGTGTTAAAATGATTTCCACTCTATGGAGCATTTCACTCCATACCTAGGAACATATGTGTTCAGTATCCAGCCAGCACTGTGCCACTCACCTTGGAAGAAAAGTCGTATTAGTCAAATACATCATTTGGGGATTACACCATTCACACTGACTGTCAATCCTCAAAACTCTGTCACAGATCTGACAGATAAATTTTACTCAATGCAGACATGAATGACTGCAAAGGACCGCAGTTTGTTTTACTCCTCAGGGAAGGCAATAGATTGTATAGTTATCTTCTGAACAGGGTAAAATAACTACCCTACAACTATACAATCTACTACCTCACTCTGACAGAGAAGCATAAACTTCAGCAAAGACCTTAAGTAGCTAACCACAGTTCCATTCTGAAGGATATTTAATACTTCACTTAGCAATGCTAAAACAACAACTGGAACATCACAAATTTGTATTTGATTACCCCACTATACTCATACAGGAATCAATCTAGTCTTCATTTTTCACTTGTTAGAAGAGAAAAACTAATGTAGAATAAGAACAGATTTTCCACAAATTAGAAAAGTCTAAAGACAATTGCTCACAGGTACTACAGAAATATATTCTCCTATAATAAGCATTACAAGTACAAAAGTTCAGCAGAATCTGACATTGAGCTTAAAATTGAGAAGTTTCCATTGCTGATTTTCTGCTGCTTTAGGAAAGACAGTAGATTGTATAGTTATCTCCCAGTTGTGGGTATGACCCTAAAACTATACAACCTACTACCTCATCCCACAGTGCAGGCATCTTCACAGTGGACGTAGGAAGAGTGCTGCTTCAATGAAGACACGTTAAGCTACCTGCGGACAGCACTTACATACTGACCACAGAAAGAGCATTCATGCAATTAAGTTATTTTAAAGATGTTTCCTTAATTACAGAATTTTACCAATGGCTTGGGTCTTACTGTATTTCATCTTTAGCAGGTTAGCAGTTAGCAGGTTGTAGCAGTCACAGAAACTAGTCATTAAACTTCTGTTAAAAAAACTGTTCCTGTTCCACAGCTGTAACCCCTCATCTGAAATTAGAAGAAAAGTCTATCAGACATCATGTGCAGATATAAACTTCTTCCTCTTTAGAACTTTCAAAGAATAAAACCTAGGACCATAGCTATGCAGCCAATTTCCCTGGATCTGTATAAGGCCCTAGTTTTGTAATTCTGATCAAACAAATATAGTTACTTTTTCCCAGCTATTTCAACAGTAAATAGCTCAAAGAAAATAATGTACTGTCAAAAGTAGTATTTTGTGCTGCTTCTGTCTTCAATCATATACAGTCCTATGGACAGGGATTCTTTTGTTATAAACAAAACTCATGAAGATTACAGCCTATACCCTGACATTTAATTGTTAAAGTGCCTTACCAGAAGGCCATTTCAAATATACACTGTTTCAGATCAGAAACAAGTGGGTTTCTCTAGCTGCTCATGATGTAACCTTAAAGCCAATTTCTACATTAACACAGCTCAAAGTGATCCTGAAGTAAAAAACATCCTAGAACACTGAAATCAAAATACTTGCCAGAGAGATGTGTGACTTACAATCCCCTTCTTCACAAGGACATCCTGAGAAAAGAGCTGGAGAGGAAAAATAATTGTTTTGTTAGTGCAATTTATAAGACAGTCGAACATGTTTACAGAAAAGCAGTTTTTAAAACATGAAATACATGTTTTACTAGTACTTCATCCCAATTCTAAATTGAGGTTTTCAAACCACTCTTCAAACAAGGCCCTGATATAACAAGAGAGCCCTAATGCATGTTCGTGTCCTTGCCAAAAACCACAACACGTGACCCAATGCATTAATATACAAAGGGATGATGTTATTCCTTGAACAGAGAAAAAATTAAAAGTACTTTCCAACCCCCTCAACACTTTACTCCAGAATCCTTTACACAAATATTGATGACAAGTTCTGGTGAATCACTCTTAAAATCTTGCTTGTAATTGGTACAAATCCCCTTATTTGCTTTTGCTAACTTACATGCCTACCAGAACATATACTTTAGCATGCACAGATGGACACAAGCAGTTGATCCTAATGCCCAAAACAGAAATAAATCAGAAGAGTAGCACTGGGACAAAGTCAAACCATTAAGGAGTACTGGCGCACATCACAGCCTTTTATACTGGCTCAGGCAGAGGTCTCACAGTCAAGCGCATATTCCGTTGGGAAGCTGACCCTTCCGGTTCCCTGTGTCCAAACCTTCACCAGCTGAGCAGAATTCCTGTAAAGCACCCACTTCTCAATGAGGGAGACAGCCTGCTGAGGCCTGTCCAGTGAGCCCAGCTGCAGAGAGCGGGCTCAACATCTCCAGTTTGTTACTTAGCAATTCCAGGTGAGTTACAGAAAGAACATTAAGATGATGCTGAGGATTCTGCGAGGTACTGGAAATGTTTTAAGTGCTATGAAAAACTGAATAGGTGTTACCACATAAAAACCTTATGTTAAAAATGCAAAATGTATAAAAGATGTAAGACAACACTTCTGAACTTCTGTTTTTAAAATGAAGTCTGAAGGACACAAGGAATGTAGTATACACAGAAACCATCTGCTGCATTTCATCATCTTTAGACAAAAGTTAGTTATAAACCTAACCAACTTGAGATGTAGCAAAAAGTTTTTGAGTTCTATTGACAGTAGGCCCTTCCAATATAAATTTCCAATTTAAAAATTCTAACTCATTTTCTACTGCCACCACTAGATTTTCCTGCTCAGTACTCACAGCTCCTCAATCCATAAGAATCTGTCTCCTTTCAAGAGCCCTTCATCTAATACGGGTCTGGGTGGGCTGTTACTTAAGGTAAAACATGTCCTTACTTCCAACTGTTACCCTGTGGTTATCATAAGTGCACATAGGACAGTCAGGAAAACCTCATTCTGTAATAAATATGCCTTATGAAAGACCACCAGGTCATTCTTCTAACTACTGCAGAAAAGGAATTTGATGTTGTATCACTCAAGTACCATTTTTATTTGCTTTAATACTAGAAAGAAATAAAAGAATTAAAATGCTAGTCAAAATCCTCTTTTCAAAGAAGTTCTAGTTACCTTCTGCTTTTCTGTTTTCATTGTATATTCACACAAAGCCTAGTTAATTTGTGTTCTGCTTTATATTAATTCCGAAGTTTTGGGAGTTTCTAACTTGTGAGCTATTTTTAATAGTGTTTAAAACTCCTATCACCTAAGTTGCAACGTCCTTTCACAGAATGAGATCTGCCAAGTCTTCTTGGGAGGCCTGCTGCATGCTGCTTCCCTGATACCATGCATTAAGGTTTTCTGGCACACAGAAGGAGAGAAGCTGGATGTACAGCATGCTCCTGGCACAGCCTCTACTGATGTGGTATGTTCTCATCTTCAAGTGAATCTGCTATTGCATACACCCCTGCTACTGAAGTCACCATGCAGAAGATACCACGTCTTAGTACAGCACAAGTTTCTGGGTTATCCACCTTCATATTCTCTCCTTCAGCAATAAACACCTAAAATATGATGAGACTTTAAGCTTTTAAGAAACACAAGTTTAACTTGTTTTCCATGGTAAAAGCTGAGTTCAAAGTTCTATTTCTCCAGTCCCCACGCGTTTCAAACCCCCAGAGAAGTGAAAGCGAAGGACACTGCAGTTGTGAAACTGTGCAACTTTTACAGAGCACTGGCAACGAGGAACGCGTCCTCTGCCAAACCTCTCCACTGAAGCTGCCCAGCACAGGCCAGGGCTGAGGCGCAGCCTGAATACAGCTTCCACCACACGATGGAGCTCCAGGCCTCGAGTCCGCACTAACTCCAATTCAGTGACTTCACGCAAACTCAGGAACTCAAGCTTTTTGTTAAGCTTTGATGGGGAAAAGGGAGCAGCATGACTGATGTGAACTTGATCATCCTTCACGTTGCTTCTCTTCACCTGCTACCCCTGCACCATCTGTCACATGCTACATGCGCACCTCATCACCTCTTTCCAAAAGTCAGCAAAATTACTGTCACAAAAGTTTCAATGTGAATTAAAATGTTCTCCTCTTCTATATTTAGTTTTTGTACCTTCCTTTGTATTAATAAAGTGCTTATGTGACTAGAACCTTGTTCCTAATTTGTGTCAAAGAGAAGTGACAGTAGCAGAATCTAAATATGCTCTATCACTCTGAAGTATGCTTTCCATGCTTTTCTCGAACTACCCACCTGAAATGACCCTAAACTGCATAGGAAAAAAAGGCTCAAGAATGTACATGTTCTTGTTTAGCAGCACACAATGGAATGTAAGCACTTTTAAGCTATTCTCCAACCTGTGAAAGTGGAAAAAAAAATAGCTCATATAGTTATGATTTTTATTTACTATCTGCTGAAGGAACAAAATGTGTACGTGTGGAAATAACAGAAGATCTGTTTCTTCTCAGTGATCCTAAAAGACAAATATTTTATCCTCCCAGTTATTATGTCCACTTTGCAGCACATAAGAAACCTCCTGAAGCTGAAAGTGAGCTCGTACAAAGAATAGTTCCTACACAAACTGTGCTTTACTGACACCTCCTACATGCAGTGTGGAGATAAGCACATACGTTAACTCGAGGTATACAGTGCTGCAGTACATCCTTCTGTGAAAGGATCATCTGGCAATTGTAAATTTGTGAAGAGCTTGTTATCTGAAAAGACTCTTACTCCAGTGTTTCGGTTCAGCTGTAGAAATTCAGTGGATAATACTAAGCATAACAAAAGTCAAAGCTGTAAATTAAAAACGTGTGTGAAGATTAAGACTAAAGAAATCAGTTTATTGATTATCAGACTAAACAAATCAATTTCTTGGTTTGGGGCTGGTTTCTTTGTTACTTTGTGCCAAGCAAATTCACCTGCACTGAAAATAGGCACTGACCAAGAAAGCAAAAATTCTTTCAGCAGAATGTCCAGGCACCTTTTCATGCTCCAAACCCTAAATTTCAATAACCTCTATTCAGCCACGCTAGTCCATTTAGCAACAGTACACTTGGAGGAAGAGTGAATCATACCAGAACACTGGTTTGAAGTGGTAAATTTTACAAAGAGGAGAAAAGGAACACAAGCAGCTTCAGCATTCAACGCTATACAAATGTGCTTCCCTTTGAAGCACAAGCAGCACCAAGGCCCACACACCTGAGAGGGACGTGTGTCCACTATGGTATTTCTTGGCCTTTTTCACACAACACTGTAAGATTAATACAACTGATTGTCACCAATAACGTATTTATCTGGTGCCTCAATCAGAAATAGGAACTTTTAATTATTTTTAAAGAAAAATCTATATCCCACAATTAACTGCTTTAACACAAAGCATTCTGGTTTTAAGTAATTATAAGATGAAATACTACTGGTTTGCCATATTTTTAATTAGTATATTTCATTTTGACTTATTTTTTAATCGTGTCGTTACAGACAGAATATAAATATCCAGAAAGAAGTCACTACTGCCCACTCATGAACTGAATGAAGCATGCTCTGTGGAGTTCTCCAATATTAACAAGAACCAAAGTAATACAAGTCCTACCATCTTCTCACACACACACTCAATTTTACAATTGTTAAACTGTGTAAGTGCTGCATGCGTTACAGTACTGCACAAGCCTGGCAAAAGCTCAGGGAAAGGAGTAACGTAGTAAGGATTAATGCTGTAAAAAGTTTGTAAAGGAGTACCGTTGTGGTAGTGTAGTAGACTACACTAAAATGTTGTGTCTTCAAAAAGGATTTGTGGAAATCTGAAATCTGTCAGTGCACTGCCGAAAGATATATATGAGCACATTTTAGTTTAGCTACAGCTTTACATGGTACAAAGGTCTCAACATACTTCTGAAGAGGAAACCATAATTTGGTTATATATTCCTGCTTCAAACAGGAATGCATACTTACTTCTAAGTATAAAACTCTGTATTTAATCATTAGATTTGTGCCTTTTAGATCATGCCACTAGTAAGAGGGCTAGCTTCTCCAGCATAAAGTTTGCATGTTAATATAATAATTATGCAAAATGAACAAATAATGAAGTCAGTGCATGAGAACATTTTCAAGTATGTTGTGTTACATTACTAATTCCCAACATAACATCTATAGCCATTTACAAGGCCTGAGAGCCTTTCACTATTTTGCAAATGAACTGATGTTTTCCACTACTGACAACAGAGAAAAATATAGAAGGCATTTATCAAAAGGAAAGTGAAATAAGGAAACAGCTTCTTAGTAGCAGAAAAACAAAACAAGTGATTTCATGTTCTATCTAAGCTTCCTTTTGCCAAGTCTTGAGTCTTACTATACAACTACATGCATGACCCATATGGATTGAGGTTGCACTTCAAATATACAGAGTATGACTTGGTGAAACAGTGAAAAAAATTACAATCAACAATTTTAAATTAAAAATACCATGAAAAACAGCTATTTAGTAAGCCCATCTTCATGCAGGCAGCTATTGCATACAAAATAATACTATTACATCTGTTACCACATGTCAACTATACCGGAACGACTATGAACAAATCTTGAAGCAAGTCTGAACAATCACTGCAAACAACTCCTTGGGTGAGTTCAGGCTGTTTAACAGCCAGCCGAGTGTTGCTGTGAACAGAACATGTCAAATTTGACAAGAAGCCACCCCAATACATGTGTGTTTTGGTGAAGTCCCCTGGCAGCTCTGGAAACCCTGTTTCTTTAATATTAAAGAAATATGATTGGTTTTGAAGGGACAGATTCATATTCTGCAAAATTCTGCAGGGATTAAATGTGACCCACTGTTCTGATTAAGTACCATTCTGCAAGATTTCTATGCACATTTTTAATAGAATCAATTTTTCCATGCCAGTTGAGACTTGTATCACAGCCAGGAACCAGTCTGTGCAAAGCAGGTTAAAGAGTCACAATGCAGAACAGACAAATCTGTAAGTGAAGATCATCATACCCTAGAACACCAGGTTGCGCTTCCACTCCTACAAGTCATGAAGATACAATCTGAGCAGTCTCTCTCTCTAGAATTGACCGCACTGTGGCAGAATAAAATCACATACACACGTTACTGGGCACCAGGGACGGGTTCTACCCTGTGCAAGCAGCAACACTGAGATCGACGGTGGACAACCGCACTCGGTGCCTCCGTGCCCTGCGCAGGGCAGCACGTTCCGCTGCCGCAGGAGCTGCGTTTCACCCAGGATTTCCTTAACTTCTGCCCCCTCGTTCTGAATGTGACTCTCCCCACGCGCCCCGCGGGCCTCCGCTGCGGCCCTGCCCGCCCCCCGTAGGGACCCTGGGCCGCGGCACCGCCAGCGCGGGGCTGGGCGGGCGCGGATCTCCCGCACGGAACCGGCGCTGGGGGGGGTTGGGGGGGCTCCCCCCTGCGGCCAAGGTCTCCCCTGCCCACACACTTGATAGCGGAAGTGACGTACCCAGGCGCTGACGGCATCCGCGGCCTATCCCCGGCGGGCGGCGCAGCCAAGGCACCACTGCGGAGCGCCCGGGGGTGGCACTTCCGGGCCCGCAAGTTAGTCTGGAGAAAACGGGGGGGGCCGGGGAGGGGGAAAGGCCTCGATGAGGAAAATCACGACAATAACCGGGTGCCCCGAGGGGGCTGGGGGGGAGCAGGCGCCCCGCCCGGCAGCAGCCGCCACCACCCCGCCTCTCACTGGGCCGGCGGCCCCCGCCCGCGGCCCAGGCCGCTCCCCGCGCTGGGGACAGCTCCCCCCTGGGGGGCGGGGGCACGGAGTGGAGGAGCCGAGCTGAGAAGCGCGCGCGCCCGCGACTGAGGGAGGGCCGGGCCCACCCGCCTGCCTGCCTGCCTGCCTGCCTGCCTGCCTGCCCGCCCGCCCGCCTGCCTGCCCGCCCGCCAGCTCCCCAAGCCCTTCAGCCATTCTCCGCGGGGTGTCCCCGGCTCGCCGCCCGGCCCGCGGGCCATGGCAGCGCCCCACGAGGACCGCGCCTGCGGCCGCCGCCCCATTACCTGCCGCAGGGTGACCCGGAGCCGCGCCGGGACCCGGATGGAGTCGCGGCCGCTCCTGCCGCCGCTCGCCGCGCGGCACCACGGGAAGACGCGACGCGCCCCGCGCCGCACGCCCCATTGGCTGACGGGCACCAAGACCCGCCCACTGGAGGCACAGGGCGGAGGGTGCCGCCCGTCCATCATCCGCGGCCTCTGACGCCCATTGGGGTTGGTGCCGTGGGGCACCGCCCCCCCCGGAGCTTCACACCCTCACTGGGCAGCAGGGGAAAGGTCTCCGCCCCCCTCCGCCATTTATTACAGGCGTCGGGCGGGCGGCCTTGTAATGGCGCCCCTGGCGGCGGAGGCCGCGGCCGCGGGGGTGGCGGACGTGGGGGGTCCGGGCCCTGTCGCTCAGGCAGTGTCTGTCTGCCGTGCTGCCGGTGCAGCAGCCCTGAGGCCTATGACCTTGTCTCGTTCTCTCCGGAAGGAGCTGCGCGGCCCAGCTTGGGTGGCCTCGAGTTGCCAGGCCGGGGTGTGTGTGTCCTGAAGCCTGCGGTCGCTTAGGCGCTGGGCTGTAGTTTGGACAGCCCCTAGTCCTGGCTCTCATTAGCACCGTTACCTAGCCTAGGGGCTTTGAATCCTATTTGGGCCATTGCCCTTGTGAGTGCTCCTGTGTCATTTCTCACAAGCAGCTGGCACTGGAAATGAGAGAGAAGATTTGGGATTAATGATAACACATTAACACAACTTTGTAGAGTTGCCCAGGCTATTGCGTGGTGCTGAGTAGTACAACACCGACTCAATCACTAATGCCAAGTGCAGCCAGAACAGGTTAACCAGTGTGGTTGCTGCAGTGCCTAGCGAGCTCTCCTGGCAGGGTGGGGAGTAACAGCTCCAGGTAAGTACGTATACTTAGATGTGGATGTGCGGTTTCTATCCAGAGCTCTTGTTAGCCTCTGCATTGCAAGAGTGACTTTTCTCCTTGGCACTCACAGCTTTTGTTTTAATTATATTTTTGTAGCCTGTTTAAGTAGATGATTGCATGAGCAACACAACTGGTATTTTAATTGCTTTGCTGATAGCATTCCTTCATAGATGACAATTCTCTTTGACTGGGGAGCAACCACTGAAGCACTTTCTCTTTCTTCATCATTCCCTGCAATCCTGATGAGCTCTTCAAGTGATGAGTTTGGACTGTTCTTTGCTGGGAAGGAGGAGAGTCTCTGTTCCAGTGGCCACCCTTGTAAGTGATTCTTGTTTTCAAGTTACTGGCCATTGCAGCAGGGTGAGATAATACTCTAGCTCGTTGATGATGCTGTATTGTGAATTGTGTGGTTTGGGCAAAATTTGTACTTTTCTCTTTCCCACTGTGTTTAGGTTTTATCCCGTTCTGCTGCAGAAGCGACATGACATGGAAGTACTATGTTAGTGTGCTGTTACTTGACTGAAATACCTTTTCTGGTTATATTCCTGATGAACTTTTTTTAATGTTTTGGGGATGCACAGGGGCTAGAAGGCACATCAGTTTTTCAGAAGAGGAGAGGTGAGCCTTCAGCTTGTTAGTATGTCTGCGTATCAGAGACATCAGGACTAATACAAGCTCAGGGAGGGAAATGCTGTTTAAAAATAAACTTCAAACATAGATCTGTTTTCTGTGTCTCTTAATTTTTACAAGATCAGTGGATGAGAGATACCTTAAAAATGTGTGAATGCGTAAAATATTCCTATCTGTCTTTCTAAGTAAGCTTTTGTCTTCTTTTGAGACATTTTAGAAATAATGGAACTTTGGTGAGTTCTTCATTTTGTAAAGGTGTAGAGAGTTTGAATGATGATGTTCTAATGTGTGTGGTACTTCACAAGTTAAGATTTTTATCACAAATGCAAGAAGGGATGGACCCTTGGTTTTGATGATGAGAGCAAGAAACAGCGATCCAGCACCTGTCTGGATAACAGATACTTTGTATGTCAAACAAACTAAATAATGATGCATCATCAACTAAAAGGCGAGCCCAAATGCAATTTTTCAAATTTGGCTGCATGCTAAATTACTTTTTAATCTTTACTTTCAAAAATACAGAAGCTACAGCCTGCGTTAAGGAGAGAACTGCTGTCAGGTGTCCTCGAGGTACAAGCAGCAAGAAGCGGTTTGGTCCCTCCTGCATTTCCACTGCCGGTCACAAGATGGCGTACGAATACTCAGAAAGATGATTGTCCAAGTAACACATTCAGCCGTGAAACACCGCCTTAACACTGTATTTTGCTGAGGCACTGTAATAATTCTTGCTAGCACACAAGCAGAATTTACTAGAGGTAGCAGTTATTAAATGTTACTTTCTAGGAGTCATATTCAGAAAGGTTATAAGAGGTATGAGTAAATTCAGATGTGCAATTTCAGTAATTTATAGCTTGTGCTCTCTATAGTGAGGATTCACTTCCTTACTGCAGCCTCTGCTTCTCCAGCAATCACAGCTACCAGATCCATGAGGAGGGATATGGAAGCATTTTTCAAAACTGAAGCATTCTACAGATGACACACTTCTTTTTAAGCAGGAAATACTGAGTGAGTGATGTGTTCTCCTGGGCCTGTGCTTTGCCAGATGCACGCTGATTCATTGGTGGCCGTTGCTCGCTATACCCGTAAATGGGAAGTGCCATTGGTTTTGGCTTAAAGAGAACAATTCCACAGCATGCCCAGTCAGGCACCAGACAGTTGTTGAGGTGACAAATTGTTTTATCACTTTTTGCCTAACTTAAGTCTTGTATTTTAATGAGGAATTCCAGTCCTTCTTCTTGTGGATTCCCAGTTGTGGATTAGCAGGCCATTTTCACTAGCAGTGATTATTTCAAAAGCAGATCAAGGGACACTGAAACCATGTGTCTTGAAATGTAATAGCATAGAATCATTTAGGTTGGAAAAGACCCTTAAGATCATCAAGTCCAACTGTTAACCCAGCGCTGTCATGTATATCCTAGGAAGAGTCTTTGGTCTTGCAAAATAATACTAGATAGTTCTGCTCCCCTTCTATTTCCTTAGTACAGATATGGATTGTAGAGTTTTAATCCTTTTTCTCATCTAAGTGGATAACAGTGTAAAAAAGGCTGAAAACATCAGTTCAGAAGATGATTCAGATGTATAAACCACTCGTTCTGATAAATCCATTGAATGAATTTCTTTGGAAAAGGGTGATGTAGGAAGCCCAAGTTCTGACCCCAGCTAGTAGGTGCAGCAAACCAGTGGTATGTTGCTCCTATGGATTACCTCATACCATACTTAAGCTTCAGTTTCATCAGGTGTAAAAGATCAGAAGTGACAGTAAAGTTATTCTGAGCATTTGACTTGCCAAGCACTGCCTGACTGCAGCAGTGATTACAAGCTGTAACCTTAGCCATGTGAAGCTCAGGTTACCTTCTGAACACAACATTCATTACAATTAAACAGCACTTGATCAGCAGCTTGGGGCAGCACCTTAGCAGGCTCTAAGTGAAAAGCAAGAGATAAGGGTGATAAAACTCATGGTTGGTCCCAGTTCTATTCATTCTGTGTGACAGTGACAATGTCAGTACATGTCTCTTTACAAATGACACAAAGTTAGATGATCAAAATAGTGAAGATGAAAAAAGTGTGAAAAGACCTGGCAGCATTGGGACTGGAGGGAGTGTCCCACCATTCCCATATGAATCCTGTAATATAAAAAAAACAAACCCAAAACTTTAACTTATGCTGCACCCTCATTTCACTGAGAGTCAATACAAACATCATTAAGCTTGTGGGAACTTTGTCTCTTATTTCAGTTAAATTTGCTTGAAAGTGGTCAGTGGGTTCACAAGGAATGAGAGGAAGAAGGGTGGACACATACACATACCTTGGAAACAGGACTGAAAGTATCAAATGGAATTTGGTACAAGGACTGTGTCTGCCACTTCTTGTATAAAGCATGTGCAGGTTGAGAATAAAGTTGCTGGTGCATGTTCTCTCAAAAGCATCTTGAGAGTAGTTAAGTCAGGGATGCAATACCTGCTCTTTTTGATTTGCACATTCCACCAGTATGCCTGTCATCTCGCTTCCTCCTGAGGTACTAAGGAGCTATGGGGAAATAACAGCTTTTAGTCCCAGTCTGGTCTGTTACACTCATTAGCAACGTCTGTTGCTCGCACAAGGAGGCTTAGTACTGAGTGGGGGCTGATCCTATAAGCTTTCAGCATCAGTGCTTTGATCACTACAACCCTCAGGCATCATCTGAAGTGGTCTTTTAAAAGGAAGGCCTTCTACACATGGAAAGTAATGATCCCTTCTTACATAGTACCAGGAGTACTATTTGACATATCCCGTGTTAGGTTTCCAAAAAGGTAGTCCTGATACTACCAAAAGAAAACCCAGCTGAAAACTTTCTAAGTTTTCCAGAGCTAACATGTGCAGAGATTGAGCAGGCATTACTCTGAAAAGCAGAAAGGCTTTTGTGTTCATTGCCAAAGGAATGCAGAGAAATGATGTAAGGAAGAAAGTGGTAGGTAGGCTCTGTGCTTGCCGAAAACTTAAATGGTGCATTCATATGAATATGTTCTGGAAGAATGATCAGCAGGATAACAAATCCATGAAGTGTTACAGCCCAGCATTTATAATTTTTAAAGACATTTAAATATTTTGTAATTCCCTTGAATAAGTTGATAACCTCAACTTAGTACTTAGCAATAGGTTTATATGGAATTAACTGTGTGTGGTTGTGGTTTAAGGATGTGAATTACATTTCTTGTAGAGAGTAAATTTGAAGTGCTTAAAGCTGTTGGGTTGTAGGAAGGATTCACAGCACAGGCTGTACACAGGCTCCTTATCCCAAACATCTCTAAATCCACCCGTTAAGACAGCCTGCGTTAATCTGTCCTAGGCTACTCTTGTAGTGACACTCCTGTAGTGTCAGCTTCCCAACAGTTACTAGTTTATGGTGATATACTAAAGCAGGCAACAGAGCACATATAATGAACGCCTCTCATTCTGTTTGTCTTTCAAAGTGACTTTCAGTTGTTTGATGGATATTGTTAGAAGTGTTAAAACTGAGTGTTGTTGGTGAAGCGGTAGTGTTTCGTCTTCCAAACCGAGATTGCTGCTGTATGTGTTCCATTGGCATTTGCAGTACACGATATGAATTTTGCCAAACCACATGCCTTCTAGTTGCCAAGTAAAAAAGTGTACTCCCTTCCCATGTCATGTGAATTTTGCTATCAGATGGTACAGTATAGTTTCACATTCAATAAACTGTACTATTGGACCTTACAGCACACACAGTATTACACATTTTGCATCTTGGTGATATATAGTGCTAGATAGCCCACTGGTGAGGTGGTGTAGTGGAAAATGACATGGAAGTGCAGATGAAGAATCCTTAGCTGCAAAACGGAGGTAGGTGATATCTGCAGGAAGGATATAAACATTTGTTTTACTCCTGCATTTGTACTGTTTGCCTGTTAGACAATACAGTCACATAAGCATACATTAATGCATACAAACCAGGGTGTTTTGTAGGAGGGAGAGAACTCTGACTTACGCCTGGTTCAGGAGGTCCTTTCTGTGCCTGAATGACGAAGGCACACGTCAGTATGGGACAGAGTGAGCAATGGCTTCACTGGTGGAACAGGAGGAGACACTGAAATGGCATCATAAGACTGAAGAGCAGACCAGAAGGCAGATGTAGTTTTGTAAGAAGTTTAGTGTTTGCATATGACATTTGAGTGAGGTGCAGTGAAATGAGGAGACAGTGGGAGAATTCAAAGAGGAGATGGCAGTTTTCAAAGACAAATGGACAATGTGTGGAGCTGGACCATCCAAACCATCACTGCCGAGAGCTGGACCCAATGCCAAGAACTGCTTCTGCCTGGAAAACCACCGCTTTCAGCCTCCCCATGGGCCCACACCCTGCATCCCATCCTCACAGTGCAAGCAGCCCAGCACCCTGCAGCCCCA